>JAGDQP010040081.1:0-17435 GCA_022664845.1 Lepisma saccharinum | reverse complement strand
AAGCAACTGATTTAATTTTGTTTCAGCTTTTGTCTTTAAAGCTGACCCTGCTTCGCGTACGCGTGCTTTTAAATATTCTTTTACAGGTCGATTTTCTAAGATAACCCCAACAACTTGAATTCCAGTTTGTAACGCTGTGTCGTCCAACGGCTTTGTTTAATAAATGGCATTGCGAACCGAAAAAGACCTCGAAATAAACTTCCGATTCCGTGGCCGCGCTGATAAACGGGTCCAGCAAAATACGGAATTTCGCGTCCCCGATGTACTGCTACTTTCATTGCCGGAGACGCGTAAAGTGAAGTGTCAATGTCAATGTTCCGGATGCGAATGGCAAATTACGTCCTGAATGATCCTTTAGTAGAATTTCAATGGTATCGACACTTAATTTAGATAGTGGAAAATAATGGACGTTTTGAAATGAAATAGTTTGCACTTTTCCATGATTCGTATCCGTCATGGCCACAATTCGAAGTAATGGTGCTTTTGTATCACCTACATATTGTGGCTGAATAAGATCCGTGTATACAAACACTTGTTGTGGGTACCCAATACCTAGCTAGGGTTGTTTTTGTATTGCTCTAAGTTTTAAAATGTTTATACTACGTTTAAATCCTAATTGTAATGCTAACATGAGAGAGAAACGGATAGCTTTAATATTATCGGTGGTTTTAATTTTGACTGTATTGAAATAGGTAAATTCTATCCACGGGGTAATTTTATTGAGTTCATCCAGTAATTTCTGAACGGTCGCATAATATCCCGAAGTAATACGATGTTTTCGTTTTGTTCCGTCTTTAAATCGAACCAAAACATATTTTCTCCATCAAGAACATTCTTACATGTGAGTGGAATATGAATTTCACTAAGTCCAACCCTTCACGAAGGATCATTCAATTGAATACGATGATTGAGAATATTACGAAAATGTGTAGGTATATTGTTTGTATAAATTTGTGTACTTGAATTTGAACTTAGAGTAATGTAAAAATTATCATCAGTACTTTCGGAAATCATGGTTTCTGTTTAAAATGAAGTGTAATGCTTGACGTTCCAAATTGAAATGGCAATTTTTGTCCTCGTTCATCTTTTAAGTCTACGTGTAAATTATCAAAATATGTTTTTTCCACTTTCATATACTGAGGCCGTTCAAACATATAAGATTTGATTTCACCGTACTGATACTCGTGCACACTTATTTTTCGAAGTAGTTTTCCAATGGCAGGTTGAGTCTTCACCACATCAAGACAAACATTAATTTCGGAAGGGATATTAAAATTTAAATTGCATGGAAATGGTGCAGGAATGGTAACAATCAATGGCCGTTTAAGTCGACTATGTGGAAAATAGTGTTTGCTGTGATTGTCCACGTTTGGATCATTACTAAACCCAAGAAGATTTTGTTTTGCAGGTGTCATTCCAATTACATAATGTCGTTTTCGATATCGTCTGTGTATAATATAGACACGATCGCGTGTGTAATCATAATGCAACATACGAGGATCATCGCTACCTGTTGCATCGTCTTTATCATTGGGATCGTCAGCTACAAGTTCAGTTTCAGCATTATCATCATTCCCAGCATTAAGTTCTGATTCTAATTGTTTATTCAATTGAGTTACTTTAAGTAAATTTTCAAGTATGATTCGTAGCCGTTCTTTTTCATCTTCCTTTTGTTTTGCTTCTTGTAGTGCTTGTTCCTTTTCTTGAGTCTCAATTATTTGTAGAATACTTTACAGCAATGTCGGTACGAAATCATAATACCCTGGTGGAAAATTTAATATTATATTTTGTTCTCTTTTTGCCTTCCGTTTGAATAATAATTTGTTGTTCCTGCTTAATATTATAAAAATTCCAGAGAATACTAATTCCCATTAACCCCACCACCCAATTTCCTGTTAAATGTATTGGTTGAACAAGCTTGGTTGTATATGATGCAGTGGTATTATCAAATACATGTAATCTAGCATTTTAGGGTAAAGTTACGTAAAATTCATTAGCATGCCCGGATGATGTAATGATGCTAACTGAACAGTTTCTCGTCGTACCCAGCTATTCATACTTGGAGGATAATCCTAACCATTTAACGTAGACCCATCCTTTTCTTCGTTTTAACACTTGCTCAATAAGGTACGTTTTCTTTTTAATTGTAATAATTTTTTGAAGTTCCTGATATAAAAGCTTCCCTTGATGGGATCACCATTCCAATCACTGATTTTATACACGACAGGATTACTTTTAATACATTTGTCAACAATAAGAATTTCACGCGACCATTTCGGTAAGTATCCCTTTTCCAATTTATGCTTATATTTACTTACACGAAAATAGTCTCCGGATTGTAATTTACATTTGGGTTTGGTTTTGGATTTGTTTCCGCATAGGATTTGCCAGACTTGGTTTACGTTTGTATCCGAGACATCACTAGGTGCAAGCTTAATTGTGGAATGCGGACTATGAATATAACTATATACTAGATCGTCTAATACATCAATGTACCAGTATGTACTTTCTGTAGTAAAGTACTTGTATATTTTTTCCTTTAACGTGCGAATAAATCCTTCTACAAGTGCTGCTTTTATTTCCGAATAAACACTATAATGAATAACCTTATATTTTCAAATACCTGTTTTACGTTTTGGTTATAAAATTCCGTCCCTAAATCCGTTTGACAACGTGCTAATGGTAATTTCAACGACTTTAAAATTTTTGTAATGGCTTCAGCTACAACAGGACCCGTTTTATTTTTGACGGGAATACATGTTGCATACCGTGAAAAAACACCGTTGGAGCATAAAATGTATCTGTACCCTTCATTATACTTTGACACATTTTGCATATCGGCTAAATCCATTTTTAGTAATTCATTTGGACCACTCACATAATATTGTTTTTGCGGAAAGGTTTTACGTACGGGAGCATGTAATGTATATGCATCTTGCGATGCTAACCATTTTTAACTTTTATTTTTGATGTTGCACTTTTTTGTTGTAATTTTCTAATACTTCCCAGAGAAACTGGATCCGAATACGTATAATACAATGTCGATAAGGACATGTTTACATTTAATAAAATCTAAAATTTCTTAAAACGTTATTACGTTTTTTAGCTTTTTTTTACTTTTAACTTTTTGCTTTAACGAATAGGTAATGGTTTCCTAAACAAAGATGCACTTGAACCAAACTGAAAATTAATTAATTCTTTTGGAATATTAATTTCCAGAAATAATTGTTTGAATGATTGTATGCCAATTGGATTTCGTTGTTTACATTTTCTTACCACTTCATTTACAAGATAAATAATATTATATCCTGAGAGAACATTATTATCAATGGTTACCATACCGGATGGATCCCAACTGATGCGATTGGAGGCGTGCAATAGATTTAATTAGACTCCTGTTTTTCGACTAAGAGTTTTAGGAACAGAATCTAAAATAAGTTGAAATAAGGGATTTGTACAAATACTTTTTGTTGTGACATCTGATTCCACGAGAGGTAGTGCAATGGGTTGGTTTCTTAGTGGAATATGATCCAAGTACCTATGCAGTGCCTCCTGGTACATTTTCCATTTTTCCTATGGTGTTATATCAGTACGTGTTAATACATTTTGCATTTCTTGATCTAAGCGGGTTTGGTGTGATTCCTGGAATTTTACTGGTGATGCAAATTGTGCTGTTGATTGTTCCGGTACTAAAATCATTTTTTTGAAATTGAGACGTCGCCATGTTACCGATTGAAAAGACTCCCTGCAACTGCACTTAATATTGGTGCAAGCAATAAAGGTAAAAATGCCCCTCCTTTTTGTAATAATATTTTTCGTCTACGTTTAAAGCTGGACTCTGCGAGAGACAATGCACGTAACGTCCTTGATGTGGACTCAATAGAATGTTTCTATTTATGGTATTTTTGGCAACTTGTGCTATGGTTCGAATAACACCACCAGAGGCTTTTTGTAACAAGCATTTTTGTTGCTTGTCCTTACATCTACAAAGAGCACGGAGCTCATTTTTGTAATGTTTTAAGCTCGACATCCTGACATGAACTGGACGTTACCGGATTATGCAGGTCTTTTACATGCGCATAGATGTGCATTATTTCATCGGGAAAATGTTTGTACGAATTCGTAATGCTTCTGGTATACTTTGCGTTAAATCAAATAGGAGATAACTATTTGGATTTACTGTTGCTTGTTCAAATACGCCTACCAGTCCTTTACTATCACGGGGCATAATTTGTATTGCTAAGTACTCAATTTGTAGTTTATCACGTGGATTCTTAAAAACAACGACATAATGACTACTTAAGAATATATTACGGTAATGCTTGCCTTTTAGAAATAAATTTTGAACAATGAAAATGACAGTTAAACTTTTATGGTTACTATACTTTGTGAAAAAGTCATTTATTACTACGTTTGTTTCACTCATTAAATCATCTAAAATAATCAGTGAATTCGGTTGAATTTCAAGTGTTTCCATATTGGGAATACCTTCATAAAATCAAACATTTTCAACGGTAAGGTATAGAACAACAGCTCCATAACACCGAACGATTTCTTTGAATTTAGTACTAAACATATGATCTATAAATTGTAACAACTTATTAATGAATGTAGTTTTTCCTGATTTTGAAAGACCACTGGCCATGATGGTGCAAGGATGTTGAAACGGCAACATTTTGAATTCAAATGAGAAGTTGTAATCGAGATTTTTGTTTTTATATTCACAAGTTCTACTACTAGAGCAATTTTTTCATCAATGTTGTTTGTAGCCATATGGTAAGGTTTTATAGTCGGTGATTGTAATGTACCTGGTGTGTCTTGGTTTCAGGTTTAGACACAATCACAAATCCATATTTTCTTCGAGTATTATCTGGCGAGAAAATAACTATCTTTTTGTTTTTTTTCGGTGATCAAATCATAGAAATGGTCCAGAGTAATTTCGTCTTTATTTCGATAGTTTAAGGTGATGCCTCTAATTTTGAAAATATCTTTGACTTTTCCACTTGCAATTTCCTGTATACGATACGTATAGTTCTAAGCACCTAAACCAATAAACAAATTCATATACCAGCCATAAGGGATTTCATTAGTTAGTTCGCCAAGGTATATTCCAGTTTCCAGAGGCGACTTTTCTTTTTTATTGTGGGTATACATGATGAAATCCGTATCCACATACAGGAGTTTATCATACCTTACAGTATCCATTAATTCATACAACCGTAGACGCGCCCATGATGTAATAAATGCGACCAAACAAACATTCGAAAATGACAATGGTTTGTTTTTCTTTTCCTTATCCCTGTACGTCACAATTAAACATTTTTCTCCTACGGGTGTTACTGTCGAAACTTCGTAATTTGGATTAAGCATGATATTCAAAAATGATGCACTATCCTCAACAATTTTAGATTCTGGTAAGTCTGTGCGTTGTCCCCATTTGCCATACAGGGAATTCAAAAATAATTTAGCAATGTAAAGCACTCCTGGATTCTTCTCAATCTTGTCGTACTTCATTTGAATATTTTCATGTTTTTCATAGTCTTGGATGTACAGTTGATTTTATTGTTCTGTTTTACACTCGGCAGGAAATCCACTGGCTTCCTGCTTCATTGTAAGAAAACTTCCCACATACTTTTCAAATAAGCCAGAATTCATTTTAAATTCCCAGACTTCATGGATTTCTTTTACTTGTTATCCCCGTTTCAAACTTTCATGAAGTTCTGGTGTGGCAAAAGTTCCCCTGAATTCCCTTTCTTTTTCTGTATGGCGGCAGTCATTATTATTAGTTTCTTCCATACATATTCTGCATAGACCAAAAAGTAATCTTGAATTACATGAAAAAGGCAAAATCGGAAGTTTGAGATCACTTGGTGGCAAAATAGTGCAATCTACAAGTCCGCGTACTTTATCCAGTTGTGGAAAATTGTTTTTGTACACGCGTCGCATGCCTACAGGTAGGTCTTTTCTAGCCATTAAACACGGATACAAGCTCGTGATATCCAAATATTTAATTTCCTCTTTTTCACCGCATTTATACAGACTACGGAAGCATTCTGACCTTCCTCCCTTAAATGCAAGCTTTGGGATTAAACCATCATAAAGATTTGCGCAGTGGGTCTTCATAAACTGCTGGATATCTTTGTTTTTCTTCACTTGTTTAGCCCATTCGCATTCCCATATTTCGATCAATGTCGTGTTTTTGAAATTGCGTATATATTCTGACTTTTTCACGGTACGATCATACGTTGTTCAAGACTTTCTCCACCATCTAATGAAGTATGGCGGAGACTAGGATAACAATGTGGATCCTCATGAAAGAAGCACCCATTGAATTCAGCTATAGTTACTTCTCCTATATTTTGATCTTTAAAATAAATGTCTACTTTGTACGGACCTACTTTTTGTTCTCCTCCATTAGCACTATGTTTAATTTTTTACCCGTAGTATGTGCCAAATACTCTAGCCATTGCAAACCATTTTTACTTGTCCCGGTGCTGGAATCCTAAAGGTGGTAAGATAGCTATACTATTTTGTTCTAGATATAATGTCCTAATCACACGAATACCCATACTGGCAATAGTGGGACTACTTAAAAACACTTTATTCCCCCTGTTTTTCTTCAATTATATTTAAAAATTTCACAATTGACTGCGTTAACAATAACACGTCATTCTGACAGTAGCTAATTAATTCTTTTTGCATATTAAATTTATAGTTGGGATCCTTCTTGCATGCATCATGCCATACCCTTAATGCTTTTGCATCATCTTCAGATTTGTTTTCAATATCAAACCATTTCAGATCTGGAATGGGCCATCATAATTTTCATTTTGCTTTGTGTTGAACATGTATGGAAACTCGCCTTTCTTTAAATTTGCATCAAGACCCAATGTCTTTGGTAAATTACTAAGTTTATTGTTCATGTAAAGCAGGTATCTCTAAAAATAATACGTTCATTTAAAATCATTTGAACAATTTTTTGGCCATTCATGATACATTGCATATTTTTTCCATGAACTTGGTCTTCAATTAAGCTTCTTGCAGCCAGTATCATGTCGAAACCAGATCTGTTGTGTGGAAGACATACTACCTTTTGAAATTTAGGCCTGGCAATTAATACATGCTTTATAAATTCTCCCATTGTCCTAAAGATAAAGTCTCTAATGTTACCATTTTTTGAATCGGCGCAATTATCACAGGGAACTTCTGCATTTGTTTCATTCCAGCATTGGTTACACCGATGCGAACAACAAACCAAGTACACTTCATGTTCCCTCTCCCCCTTTTCATTAGCATCTAACAATTTAGTTTCACAGTCAAATATAATGGCAAGATATCTGTCATACTGTTGTTGCTTTAATGCTTGTACATAGCAGTCATGGCTGGGTAATTCGAATTTTTCACATAGAGAGCAGTATATTTCTCCACAAACATGCTTTTATTTTCGGGTACGACGACGCATATTTACAAGTCTGTGACAAGTTTTACATTCTTGCTTATCCTGACATAAGTTTCTATTACTTTTCTTTGATGGAACTATGATTAAGCAAACAATTCAATGACGGAAATATTCTACAAGCGTCGCATGGAAATCTTCCTTTTTCTTCTTGTGGAATGCCATGGTACTCGTCACAATACGAACATTTATATTCGCATTTATGATATATTGAGTTCACGTTGTACACCTGTAAACAAAATGTGCAGTACCTATATACTAATAGGTATTTTCTAATGGAGGGAATTACTCTGTAGTGGTGATTTCGAAAATCGATGAACAACTGAGTTGGAGCAGGTGGACCACTATATACTTTAATAATTTCTCTTGTTTCGGGGTTTTTCTGGTAAACTACAATTTGGTACTTTGGAAGTAATTGTTGTTGGAACATATGTACTTCTCTATTCGTACACCCGTTATTTTTTTCAATGTCAATACCTGCTTTAAGACAGTTCTTTTGCTCTATCAACCCACATGTTTGGATGTTTTTTTGTATTTCGCAAAGTTTGTACTAGCGAATAATTCTCATCTTGCCTGGGCCAAAATCAAACTTTGAGGAAGACAATAAATATCATTTGGAACTTGAATCGTACCTGCTAAAAGAAACAGCCCCTTATCCACTTATTTATTTGCACGCTTATTAACTGCTCCTACTCCCTGGCCAAATCGAGGATCAATGCAATGGACTTTAATTTTCAATTCTCCCATTAAAAACTCTCATTGAAATTGAGAACATTTTCTAATGTTTGTAAAATACGAACGGGAGTCAGTTCATCTCTTAAACGCCAAGAAACAAATACTGGGTGGTTGGTGGTGGAGTTACTGCTATCGAAAGTTAAACCGGTGAATGCATATTCTGGAATTTCTGATAGAATATGTCTTGTGGCAAACTCAAATAATTTATTTACGTACTTCTCTGGGTCCACAACTGATACTTGAACAGTGTTTTCCATGGTTATTTCCCTTCCAAAAAGGCCAAATTGTGGAAATTTTCTTTGACTGCTATATACAATGGTAAAGTCTTGTGGCGGTTCATTTCCACTACCACAGCTATTTTCTGTAGGCTTCCACGATTTCCAAACCGAATTTGCAACTCCATTCCTTTTACTTATTTTTTCAGTGCCTCTTGTTCTATATTATTTGGTGTAACATTACCAAACAATTTCTGAACGACACGGGGAATATTACTTGATGAGCCTGCTTCAACAAGAATATTACGCTGTTGATCGTAGGCTTTAGCTGTAGGTGATTGTGTGTGGTTAAATGTCCTGTTTCTATTACTTTTTGAATTTGTTAGCATACACAACTCCTCTGCTGAAGGCGGAGTACAGACATTTACATTATCAAAATCTTCACGTCTATTTTCTTCATTTGGTCCTATTTATCTGATTGTACGGTTGAATACACCATATTAAAAAATAGAGACATCAACTCACAGTTTGAATCCCTTCGTGCAATACCATTATTGTTATTTTGGTTGCAAGCTAAAACAGGCACCATAGGTGGTGGCAGCATAGCATTCAGTGTTGAAATGAAGCCACCAAGTAAATCAGGCAATGCCTCGTTTGCATTTTCTTTAATTTCCATTGGCGGGGTAAGCAAAGCTACCAGTTTTTCGTTTCTTCTTGAATCTACTTTTTGTAACAGATCTATTGCAGTATTTATTGCACTAGTCATAGAACTAGTGCTTTTTTCTTGTTGCAGTGGAAGAGATCGAGGGGTAATAGCAGGAACATCAAATATTTCAACAATCCCGTTTTCATCAAGTTCCTTTATTGGTGGTCGTGGCAAAATATTATCATCAAACTCGTATGCAGAATTTACCATTTTACGATTACAAATATTCATATTCACCTGTCCCTCATTATGCTCAAACTGACAATCATTTAGCGGTGTAATTACAGTTTGTACTTCACTTCCCAATTGTGCTTGATACTGCATAATGTTTCCATTATCAAAATTTATATCAGTATTCAACGCAAATGGTAAGGGAAGCATGCTTTCTAATTCCACCATCAAATGATATGCATACTGAAAACCAAATAATTTAAAAAGAGGAACAGACTCTAATCTACCCAAATCAATTCGGCGTTGATACCATAATTGATGAAATCGATCTTGCAATAATTGAATTAAGCCTTCAAATTTCCACGGAGCTGAATTATACAATGCCAAAAGATCTCCTACGGATAGACAAAGGCTTATGCACTCCTCGATTCGGTCCCAAAATAAATCACAAAGGTAGAAAGTAAATTCTCTACTTACAAAATCTGTTGTAATGCGAAAATCGCAACTATACCCGTAATAAATGTCGCGCCAAATAGCCACAATGGCGTTTCCGTCAAGTGTTCGTGCATTTGAAATGTAGGAAAAAATGTTGTCTAATGGATTCATGATTGTCTTCTTTCAAAAATAGTAAAGAAACAACAACGTAATTAAAATGGTGTTGTCACACTCGTGCTATAAACGCAACTAACAAAAATTGAAGTTTGTTATACCTTAAAAGGAATGTTTCTGCAAAAAGGTTTTAAAAAAGCCAAAAGTAAAGTATTTCATTTGAACATGCAGTAATGTTTTGTAAAGCAAAATATTTAAATCAAAAGAATGTTTCTGCAACAGTATTTTAAAAAACCCGAAAGTAAAGTATTTGATTTGAACATGGAGTACTGGTTTCAAAAAACGACTTAAATCAAAAGAATGTTTCTGCAACAGTACTTAAAAAAAGCCAAAAGTAAAGTATTTCATTTCAACATGGAATACTGGTTTCAAAAAAGATTTAAATAAAAAGTGTGTTTCTGCAAACAATCAACTTTAAAAGGAATCAAGTACTAATAATATTTCATTTCCACATGAAGTAATGGTATGTGTTCAACAACAAATTATTATTACAAGGTGAACTAATACTGGTTTGTCATTGCCTTTTTATAAGGTGAAAACACTATTACATTTTTACATGAGCAGTGAACTATTTCAAAACAAGATACTAAGATCTTGTTAATGGGAAATGTTATTTCGGCAGTGGTTGTTAAAAACTAAGGATTATGTCTTTTCAAAAACCACATTTTTTGCGCTATGATTTGGTCATATCAACAAATATTATTTTTCCTTTCTTTGATTTTTTTACAGTTTTAGTTGAAATTGACAAAAAATAAATAAATTTATTCTCTTTCTACAAAAAGGAAAATCTTGAACCATTATGACTGCAAATTTTCTCTAGCTTTCAACAAAATGAAAAGTTTACTTCTAATATTTTTTAATATTTATGCCGCTTGTACAACAAAGAGGGCATACATTTTACGACCATGTTAGACACTATTTTTCTTTCTAACATTCGGTCGACTCTCAATTTAAAAACATCATCAAAAAATAACACTTATTTCAATTACTTCAATTTCCAAACAAGCAAACACCAACAGGTTCCAATATAACAAATTCAATTTTAGTTTCTGCACCAACAATTGGTTCTGCTAATTTGTCATTCTTTCTCTGTCTAATGTGAAACTTCGCCTTCAATGAAATGAGTTCCAATCTGCAAAAATAATAATAAAACTCTTTTACCTCTACAATACTTAAATACATTTATTAACAACATTAAAATTGGTATTAAAATGTACTTTTATTAAGTAATTTTAATCAATAGCTTTGCTTTACTTTGTTCTTAACACTTCTACAAGCCCATTTAATGTAAGCCTCGCGTAATGATCCATCTTCATACTAAATTCCATGTCTGCCATAAACGGTTAACAAATTTGGATTTTGGGGGCCATTTTTAATCAAATAGGCAAACTATCGCAAAAAATCTTATATTTTGTTGAATTGCTAGGCATAAGGTAGTTTCATACCAAATTTCAGTTCTGTAACTTAATCCGTGCAAAAAATTGTTTTTCGGCCTCCACCTTTGTTCTAAAAAGGCGATTTTTCAACTTTTTAAAATATTTTCTTTAACTACTATACGTAAAATACTTAGATATAAATTTTCATGTTCCTATCTTCAACAACGTGGAAAATGGTTTTTTCGCCGCCATCTTTGTTTTAAAAAGGCGATTTTTCAATTTTTTAAAATATTTCCTTTAACTACTATACGTAAAATACTTAAATATAAATGTTCATGTTCCTATCTTCAAGAACGTGGAAACTCATTTTTTCGCCGCCATATTTGTTTTAAAACGGCGACTTTTCAATTTTTAAAAATAATTTCGTAATCTATTCATGAAAATACACCATTCTGCCAAATTTTATAATTTTAGCTCAGATAAAGCCAAAAACTGTGTTCGGCGCCCGCATGCTTTTAATTTTAGTCATGCATAAACAAAATCTTTCTTTTTCTAAATAGTAATTCATAAAACAAAATTGTCTTTAAAGTGTTTGTAGTCCTGGCCAACTAGATTACGTATTCTGTAACAAATATGTTTCAAAATGTACTTGCTGCACGTTTGACGTGCTTTTAATTTTAGTCATGCATAAATATATTTCTTTCTTTTTTAAAAATAGGAATTCATAAAATAAATTGTCATTAAAGTGTTTGTAGTCATGGCCATCTATATTACGTACTCTCTAACAAGTGTGTTTCAAAATGTATTTATTGCACGTCCGAAGTGCTATTCTTTTTAGTCATGCATAAATATATTTCTTTCTTTTTTAAAATAGGAATTCATAAAACAAAATTATCTTTAAAGTGCTTGCAGTCCTGGCCAACTACATTACGTATTCTGTTTGAATTTATTTTAAGGCCTTTAGGCAACTATGGCTCAGGCCGTATGGATGATGATGGGATGAATAGGTGGAGTAAAGAAAGTGGGAGGAAACGGAAGCACCCCGAAAAAACCCACGCACAAGGTGTTTGTCCATCACAAAGTACACATGGCATGAGTAGGGATCGATCCTATCACCGATCGACCTAGCGACAACCCCTAGCACCAGAGGTGAGCGCTCTACCAACTAAGCCACCCTTACGTATTCTGTAACAAGTATGTATCATATAATATTAGACGCCCGGCGCTTTTAATTTTAGTCATGCTTAAACAAAATCTTTGTTTTTTTTAATAACGTACGTTTATTTGTCACGATTAGTGTTTGTATTTGCTACCCTTTAAACTGTGTATGTTTCTATTATTCATCCTTTTAAAATCAGCAGAAACAAAATACTTGGTCTTACCTTATAGTGTTTTCAACGTTATTTTCCTCCTTATTCTCGTCCTATTTTAAGTGTGAATCACAGATCTGAAAATAAACAAAAAACATTGTAATTAATTTACTGTTAAAATACAATCATACAGTTTTATTCAACATATTCTTTCACAAAAATTAAACTAAAACACGTAATTCCGTCAGTAAAATTTTTCAAGGTATTCTTCAGTCTCACCGGGTAAATACAAAAATATGCACTTTAATATTAGTTATACACCCCTCCGTCATATTTCCCATACTTTTCCCTAGATTTCTGCTCAAGCCAAAGTAACAAAAAACACGTAATTCCGTCAGTTAAATTTGTCAAGGTTTTCCTCAATCTTATCAGAAATATACTACAATATTAATTTCATATAAGTCCCAGCCTGCTCCCTCCTTGTTATATTTCTTCCTTTTTTTAAAATCCTACCTCAGCCAAAATTAAAAAAACAGGTAATTTACTAACAGCGATTTTCTTAGTTTCCCTCAGTCCCATCATGCGAATACTGCAATAATAAGTTCACATAAGTCCTGGCCGGTTCCCATCTTGTTATATTTCTTAGTTTCCCTTAGTTTCAACAAACAAATACGTAGGTAGTAACTTCACGTTCCGCACAATTTTTACGTAGAAAATCAACATGCACAAATAATAAAGATTTTCTTTGTCTTGCATAAATACAAAATGTGGCTGTAATTTTCTTAACGTCATCCTCTATAAATTAACATTTTGTCGGCCAAACAATCTGCGCCAATAGTCCACTGGGTCTAAGGTCCCGCGTTCGAGTCCCAGTTGAGGCCTTGGTGTGCATTTTAACTATAAAGAGCCAAATAGTGACGGGCCAAAGTAAAAATTAAGTTAACTTAAACTTTTAATAAATTACCATATTAAAATTGCAATACCTCACGACTCTATTTTAAATAATAATAAAATATTATATTGTCAATCCATTTACGTTGCTGTGAAAATTGTATAAAGTGAAAAATCAGTTCATTTCACGTAACAAATACCACAAACTTTTGTGACTTAGATATGCAAAAGTATGTTTCTTAAGAACAAGAGAAGTCAATTAACGTTCCAAAAATTTAAAAATATTCTGTTTTCTTAATTTCTTATTGTGCAACCATTCTAAACAAAACAAGTTATTATTTTCTTTTTTCACACTTAAGGATGCATACTTACCATCAAAATGTATCCTTATTTCACACAAAATTACATACTTTGCAACAATAATGAACTTCCAACTGTTCAGTAATAAAACAAAGTAAATACTAAACACAATTCAATCCACCAACTCACAAGATCCAGTTTTCCCTAACGTTTCTCCTTTTTTTCTCTTCAGCTTAATTAACTTTCAACCCTTAGGGACTTTTAATCGCCGCGTGTGGTTTGGGTCACAAATTATTTTTTTTCCAACTTTTTCTTTTCGAAACATTTTTTTTTTCTATATTCTTTCTCTTCGTGCAACAAGGAAAAATCCTTCTGGCATTCCGGTATACATTTTTCTGTTCGTAGCCAGGTAAAGGGGTGAGGAGCAAGGGTTGAGCTCAATTTTATTTTTAATTAGCGACCAGTCAAGCCCCGGAGTAGATTTGTGAGTAACAAAAATAATGAATGATTAAAATATGCAAAGCACTATAGATATCTGAAACAACGCTACTAATTTTGGTATATCCAATTTTGTGATTAAGATTATTATAGGTCTAATAATAGAACCTTTGTTGTATCTCATAAATTGGTCATTAAGTGAGGGTCATTTTCCTGATTGTTTTAAATGTGCTGTGGTTGTCCCAATATATAAGAAGAAGGGGAGAATTGATGACCCTGCTAATTACAGACAAATATCCCTTGTGTCAGTTTTTTCTAAAATAATTGAATATTTTATTAGGGAACAGTTGACATCTTTTTTTGAGAATAATAAATTACTTTGTAATAACCAGTTTGGTTTTAGAAGTGGTTTCTCCACCATGTCTGCCTTAGAAAGCATTACTTCTGAGATACTAAATGGGTATGAAAGTAAGAAAATCACATGCTTAACTTTGGTAGATTTAAGTAAGGCGTTCGACTCAGTACCTCATGAGATATTAATCGAAAAGATGAAAGCATATGGTATTACTAATAACGGGCTAAATCTTTTGGAATCATATTTGGTCAATCGGTTGCAATATGTTAAAGTGGGTAATCATCTATCTAGTAGATGCAGGATCTATCAAGGGGTACCCCAGGGATCAGTGTTGGGGCCATTGCTGTTTGTGATTTATGTGAATGACCTGCCAACAGAAGTTATCCCTAAGGTTGTTATGTATGCTGACGGGAACAGCCAAGTCAAAGAACCTGGTGTTGTCCGTTTTTAACGATAAAATAGTTAAGAATGGAATAATATGAAAGAGAAAAATATTATTTTCGGGCATGTGAAGTTGCACAACGTAATTAGCAATACATATGACACCAAATCGTTTGAAAATAGTTATTGACTTAAACAAACTAGTTGGTAACGGAATAATAATGCTTAAATTAGGCAAACAATTTGTGTTCTACTAACAGTTACTAATGAATAACAAACAATGCACTTTAATGTATTTTATAAATTATTGAAATTAGGTTGTAGGTCGGGCTAATTTCACATTTCTTTATTGATCAGTTGCTAACGATTTTGTATTCGTTATTAAAAGTACTAACGGATTGCAAAAGATGCCAGCAATTTGGGTGTTTCAATAGGTTATACTCGTCCCTGGGAGGAGGTATGAAATTTGGGCCATCCAAACTTCTTTTTGTAATAGTTCCTTGATGATTGCGTTACTAACGATTTTATTGCCGTTACTATCTGTTACTAACGAATTACAAACGATGCACTTTAATACCTTTAATTATTGAAAGTAAGTTCTGAGTGGGGAAACTTCACATTATTTTTAGAATAACTTCGTTATTGTTTAGTTGCTAACGATTTTGTTTTCGTTACTAACGAGTGCTAACGGATAACAAGCGATGCTAGCAGTTTGCGTTTTTCATTAGGTTATACGCGTCCTCGGAAGGTCCTATGAAATTTTGGCCGACAAAAGTTTCCTTGTAAACTGTTTGTTATTATTCCGTTGTTAACGATTTTGTTTCCGTTAATAACGGTTACTAACGAATTACAAATAATGTACTTTACTGTCTTTAAAAATATTTTACTTCAGTTGTGGGTCGGGCTAATTTAACATCACCTATTTTTTTGCATATCTTCGTTATTGTTCAGTTGATAACGATTTTGTTTTCGTTACTAGCGAGTTCTAACGGATTACAATCTATGCTTGCAACTTGGGTGTTTCATTAGGCTACACGCGTCCCTGGAAAGGAGTATGAAATTTCTGCTGATCAAAGTTCTTTTCGTAATAGTCCGTTATTATTGTGTTAATAACGATCTTATTGCCGTTACTAACGGTTACTAACGAATAATAAACGATGCATTTTAATATTCTTTAGAAATTACTGAAATTAAGTTGTTGGTCGGGCAAACTTCACTTGCCTAAGATAAATTTGTTTTGGAATATCTTCGTTATTGTTCAGTTGCTTCAGATTTTGTTTTCTTAACTAACGAGTACTAACGAATTACAAACGATGTTAACAGTTTGTGGTTCATTAGGTTATACGCATCGCTGGGAGGGTTCGAAATTTCGCCCAAGGAAAGATTTTTAGTAATATATTCGTTATTATTCCGTTACGGACGATTTTATTGTCGTTACTAACGGTTACTAATGAATTACAAATGATGTAGTATCATATTTTTAGAAATTACTTGTGGGTCGGGCATGTGTATCCTACCATTTTTTTATTTGGAATATCTTCGTTATTATTGAGTTACTAAATTTAATTTTCGTTATTAACGAATTACAAACGTTGTGTGTTGTGTATTTTAGAAAGTAGTGTGAGGGTCGAACCAGTTTCACAGGCTTCACAGACGGGTCGGGCCCGTTACTTTTATTAACATACAGTATTTAAGACTTTTTGTCTAGTATTGTATTTGTTTCAGTGATGGACACGAAAAAACTGGAGGTTTCTGTAATGGACATACTGTTCAAGGGCCATCTTCGCGCCTGTCCTCCACTTTTTAACATTTTTCAACTAAGAGCACTGTCAAAAATGTTAGAACATAGCGCACTACTACTTACAAATTACTATGAAATACAATGGACTGCGATCTCAAGATCTTATCAATTGGTGAGTGATACGTTTTCAAAGATTATGACGTCATTACCGTATTTGATTGGTCTCAGAACTCATCAATCGACAAGATCAATTGCTTTTTGTAATTCTTATATACAAGTGGACTATCTTCTCAAAATTTTGATAATGTCATTACATTTTGAAAAATCTTTTTAAAAAAGTGGCGGCGGGAGAGAGGAGCGGTTTTGACTCAAAATTATTTAAATAATAATTGCTGGAGTTTCTAATATGACTACTAAATAAGATTCCATGTTTAATGCTGTCCTTCGATTATCCAATTGTTTCATGGAATTCCACTGAGTGATCATTGTATTGTGGAGTAGTGGGTTCGAAACCAGTCTTCGACCATCCTTACTGGGGTTCTTCCTTAGTGATACGAGGCAAATGCCCTGATTGCACTTTCAACTTAAACCTGTCCAACTGAGTAGATGAGTACTACAAATTTGTTGTTGTTTTAACGTGGCAAAACCGCAGTTAAAGTCCAGGTCAATGAAAAAAGAAAAAAAGAAGAAGAAAAGAAAAAAATTACTATTCATATTAAATTGAACCTGTAAGAAAGGACTTGGCAGGACA
>JAGDQP010040080.1:0-17435 GCA_022664845.1 Lepisma saccharinum | reverse complement strand
ACAATTATTGATGTTTTCCATTCCTTTGGGAGCTCCTCCTTTCTCCACACAAATAAAAGAACTATATTTCGAACTCTATCACGTCTTTCTTAAGCAGATAGATATAGATGACGAACACGCGTACGAAGATAAATGAGTGGTGTAAATCAATTCGTCGCTGGGAAAACAAAGTGACGTATCTCATGTTTCTTAACTTCTCAAAAGAAGCGTTTCTAGTTTTAACGAAGAAATACTTTGCAACTGTGCACAAGCATTTATATTTTGTATATCTCAGAAACTATTGGTTATAGAGAAGTCACGTTACAGGTTATCATAGTGACCATGTTACAGATCTTATGAAACAAACAGTGGTAGCCTTATTTTTTTTTTTTAAAGATATGCCACTTTGTTTATCCTGTAACGAATTGTTCCAAACTTGATGCGTCGTACGCTACATGGCAGTAATTACTTATGGACTCCATTTTGAAAAGTTCTAGTTCAGTAGTTCTTTACCTTTTATGAGTCACGGACCCCTTTGAGTGTCTCATGAAATCTATGGATCCCTTCCACAGAAATATTAACACGACTTTGCATGCAATATATATATGTACCTTATTATATTAAATTTATTGCGAAGACATACTAATTCATACTTGCAAATGATCAGTCACTATGATAGTGATTTAGTAACTGATTCCTGAACCTGTGACAGGTATCGTTCAGGGTTATTTCATGTGAAATCGCTAAAGGATGTTTGCACAACCTTTTTGTTAATTTTTATATATATTCAACAGAGGTAATCTTACTAGTGACCTGCTCAAAACTGGTAAACTGGTTTTATTTTCCATCATTTTGGTTTTAAGGGCGTGTTTTGTCGGCAAGACGTGCAAAAAATAAGGATTTGCAATGGTTTGTGAAAGAATCTCCTGTGAACATTGTTAAACATAAGAAGTTCGAGTTTGCACTATTGTAAAGTAGACATGTTCACGAAATGTTTATGAAAGATGAGTCTTTCATTAGTAGGACTTTGAAAACTTCAAAATTAACCATTGGAGTGATCGATTTTGCAAATTTTAAACGCCCAAAGAATAAAAAGGAAGAGAAACCATACGTTCGTGACTGTTACAGGAAGTATGGATATAAATTCTGCCGGGGTAAAATAAAGCCTGAGTTGAAATTACTTCCTCGTAACAATTTGCCACAAATTTGGATCATTTACTAGAATTGCGAATTTAAAGGTTAATTATCTGAAAAGAGCAAACTATAATAACTCTGAAATTTTCGCTTTGTATAATCCTACTGCTCGTTAATAACACTTCCATTTTGTGGTTCAGTATAATGTACAGGCTGTCAAACATTGGCAATGCGCGGAACACCCTAAAAGGCTTGAAATTGCCTCCTTTAGGCTCAACCCAAACGAATTTTGTATACAGGGCCAGTTGGGATATAATTTAAATTGACAGACATACAGAGTTGGTAATATTATGATGTTATTCTAATGTCCCTCTATCGGTGCCCCGGGCTATGGCCTGTCTTGGCCTCATTCCATTATTATATTCTCTTATAATTATTAAAATGATTCAAAAATGGTGAGAATCAATGAATTTCTGAAACAGACTATATGTATCATTCCCTTCATCACAGGTAATTGGGACAACCACGCAGCCACTGACAAACATACAAATTGTTACAACCCGAGCTATTTAGGAGTAATTGGCAGTTGATGAATGTTATCTTACAAGTAGATCTAGAATCAGGATAATAGTGATATTTAAATGTTGTGTATCACTAACTACGCTAAAACTCTCTCAAGAGTGGGTCTGCATACATTTCTTTCGGGAGGGGGCTGGGTGAGCCTGAAGAAGGCCATTTCAAATCTCTCAGGGTATACTACGCTTTGCTGATTTTTATCAATTATTGACAGCCTGTTACAAGACCACTGTGAACCACAAAACCGGAAATTTATTAACTAATAATAGGATTATCCAAAGCTACAATTCCAAATTTTTTGCAGTTTGCCCCTTTTCAGATATTTAACCTTAAAATTAGCACTTTCCGTAAACGTTCCAATTTTGGAGCAAAACATTACCACGACTTTTTAACTGAGGTTTCTTTTTTTTTTTAAATGCAGATTCATCTCTATCCACTTACTGTAACATAAACGGGAACGTGTGGTTTCACTTCCTTTTTATTTTATTGGCGTTTAAAATTGGCAAAATCGATCACTCCAATGGCTAATTTTGAGCTTTACAATTGAAAATTGATAAACATACATGTTGTGATAGTTCATTGTGTCTACTTTACAACAGTGCATTTCTATGTGTAATAGAACGTACACAGGAACCTTTTTCACACACAACTGCATACGTCGTAGCGACGAAACACTCCCCTAAATCCAAGAGGACAGCAGATGAGAACAAAATAAAACCAGTTTTGAACAGGTCAGTAGTAAATTTACCTCTGGTGAACACACAAACAATTAACAAAATTGTGGAGTAACCAGCACCTTGTGATTCCGCGTGGAATGATCCTTCAGAAAAATCACACCCGACGCACGCAAAAGTAATACGAAGAAGTCGAATTGACTTTTCGCAACACTTACACGCGTAGCGAATGTAAATATATTTATTTCCTGACCCTTCCGAAGCCCTGAAATCCATCCATGGACCCCAGGTTAACAACCCCTGCTCTACTATAAGACAAAATATTGAACAAGAGAAGGACAAGGTTGAAATTCTGTACAATAAAAGAAATCGTGAGGAAAATATCTTTTTAATTACATTTACAAAGATAAATAACAGCATGAATAACTTATGCATTAGGAGGAATCTTTCCATATTCCACACACACACATGATACTTCCACTACTTACAAAGTCATCTTCATGAACTATACATATGAGAGAGAGAAAAGAATAACATAATATTACAATATCTACGAATATAAAACAACAATATTCAGAAAAAAATATCTTCAATGATAAAATCACAGTAATTGCTCTAACATTAAAAACTTTTTTTTTGTCTTATTTAAAACAAATCTGTAACATCTACAGCAAGAAAGAACATATCACAAAAAATGAATACGTATGAACAGGTAAAATACGTCTCATATCAGTGGAATGTTGTGGAAGGAAAAGAAAGGTATATATGCTTGTTATAATGACAAGATACAAGAGAAGTTAAGAGAAATACCGATCATGTTTTACAAACACTAAAGAACTGACGGTACGTCAAGCTTTGTAGTAGGAGAGCATGAGTAATTTACCACACAACACAAATTAACACATTTGTTTTTGTGGACGTTCTGATAAATCACAACCAACAGCACTTGTTTTCATTCCAAAAGATCAGATAAAGTGTTATTTTTTTTACAAGTAATTAATTTTTCAAATTGTACTCAGTAGAAAAATGGATCGACATGCTAATCTACGCGTATTCTTCGAGTTACTATTTAACAACTGCAACAAAACCTTTCAAGGGTCACCGAATTTCTTTAACGTCACTTACACACCTTGCAATACGTACTTCACATTTATAATAACTACGAATTTGTAAAATGAATGTTCGATATAGTTTTTAAAGTTACAAAATCAATAGCGACAGATTTCATCAACAACTAACTCCAATAATTTGGTCCCAAAACTTTATTTTTGAGAAAATAGATTTTCGAAGTCAATATTATACGTTTGTTCGAACAGGCTTACACTTCTTGCGTTCGAGTGCCCAATGCAGCTGAACTCTGATGTTCAACTGGTTAACGCACGAGGGGCATTCAAAAAGTTCGTGTCCTCTGTCATTGATATCCAATGCTGAAATTTGCTGTACATTTAGGCAAATGTTTTGTAAGTAGTGTGGCCAAAGTTCTCTAACGCTTCTGTTTCTTTTCTGATATGGTCACTTATAAGTCAAGATCATGCTCTCAGTGAAATGGAGAAAAGTGATAAAATATCTCCGAATGAAAAGACTTACGCGGCCGCAGCAGATTCACGAGGACATGGTACAGACATCAGGTGATTCTCCTCCTGCGTACTTCACTACCATTAAGTGGCATTGTAAATTCTCCTGTAGAAGGCAGTCGCGTGATGACGCAGACCGCTCTAGACACCCATCAACATTCATCACTGAGGAAATCATACAGGGTGAACTGATTGAAGGCGATCGGTGTCACACCATTACAGCACTAGCAGACATTGTTGGCATATCGCGTGGCATCATTCATTCCATTTTACCTGAACATTTGGGTCTGAGCAAACTAGTTGTTGTAGGGTACCGAGAATGTTATTAGAGAGGCAGAAACGGTTGCAGGTACCAATTTGGCTTTCAAGTGAATCCTCAATTCTTTTGGGCCAGAATTGTTACTGAGGACGAAACGTGGTTACGTCATTTAGAGCCTGAGACTAAAACGCAGCTATGGTGTGGAAGCATCCATCTTCTTCAACAATAGAATTGTTTCACTTTTCATCTCTATTTCGCTGTGTGATGACACTTTGCCTTATAAATTATCCTATAAAAAAATAGAAGAGTTACAGAAGACATCTTTGGCCAAACTACTTACAAAATGTACAGCAAATTTCACGTTTGGGAATCAATGGCAAGTTGGTCGGGACACGAACTTTTTGGACGCTCCTCGTAGTTGCGCATGGAGTAATCTAGTGCAAACACTGCCTTCGGTTCTCAGAGAGTGCACACAATTGGCAGCCGCATTAGGTTCGCTATGTATACATGAGAAAAGAGATTGTAGATGGCGGCACGTTCTTACAGAAGAAATCTGCCTGTTTGACAGAAAGCTGCAACTGGTTGCACGAATGTACACTGTTCTACAATTTCTTACACTTCAATACAGTTAGTGGGGACCTCGAGCGACGCACATTATGTTGCATGTACATTCAATACTAACGTAGTAAGTATGGTATACTTTTAACCGAATTATTTACATATCTACTATTATTCTAACAAGTTAATATTGACATTTTGTGAAGCAATGTTGAAAAAAAAAAAGTGGACACTAGAAATAATTCTAGTGTCTTGTGCCGCTGCCGTATGACTCAATGCGACAAATTGGATGCGGGTCAAGTGATGTAACTGAAAATATTCTAACGTTGCCACGTGTAGAAAAGGCAAGAACGCAACGAGAAATTTATCGCCTGTTTAAATGTACGTCCTTAATAAAAATAACTTTTTAAGTACATATTATATTGTTATGCATTAAAGAAACAAAACAGCTGGAATGAAAAACTAGCGCTGACTAAGCTGTGGAAGACTAGACATGCAATATGGCGCTCATGTGCTCTTCAAAGATACTGTTTATACATGAATTGAAGGTGATAGAACGCTTTACGGCGATCTGAGCATAAACTTATTTTTGCATAGTTATATAATTTCCTTATGAATGAAATTAATACAAAGGAAATCTTCATTTCTACTTACTTCGATTCAACCACAATATTAACAGTTCTTTGTTTAACGACCTGTTTCATGTTGTTTAATCTTTTACCTATTTTGGCTGTAGAATATGATTATGAAATATAACAACATTGTTGTATATCATCCTACATATTTGTTAAATAAGTTGTGGTTTTCAAATGGCAACGAAATTGAAAATATTCTGTACAATCAAGAACAAATTGAGTAAACTTTCTGCGAGAATATACAGTATATCAATGCCCCTTATGTCTCCTTCCTTAGAAGTGACAACATTTTACTCACATCGAAGTTTGTATAAATAACATTTCTCACAAGTATCAATACTCCAGGGTAACTTAAAGTCTGCGATGCTGCAGAAATAAACTAACAAACAACGAAATTTAAAGATTTTTTTTGTGGTTTGTAGTCTCTTAGACAACAATGGCTGCCTTGAAAGGAACAAGCTGTAGTTTTTTAAAAGTTCCAGCACATAATCAATGTTCGCCCATTAAAAGTCCCAAAAAATTGATTTTCACAAAATGTCATCGCGCATGAGAGTACATCAAGCAATACAGGAGTTGTTCCCTCGAAGAATATAGGATTTTTTTTTGTTCGAATTCTCGGGTTTCACGAACAAGGATTGGACACTAACTCACAAGTTCATCGCTGCAGTAACAAACGTTTGTCACTGGACTCTCTCTCTCTTGGGCTAGTAAAATCAAGAATTAGAAACTGAGTAAAGTAAATCATATCGATGCCAGAAACCTAATATAGCATATAATCAGCTAATCTTTCTTAGTTACTTCAAACCTCGGTGGCCATCATATTATCTGAGTAGCAATGCAGCCAGATGCATTCTACGAGAAAGGTGTTGTTTTATTTGGTGTTGATCATGGGAGTCCACAGAATATTTTTCAGAAGGCGGGAGAGTGTCAAACGTCCATGAGAGTTTCGAAATACGTTGATGAATTCAACTCGGTGAACGCCATGCGTAAACAAATGCAAAATGTATCTATATACTAAAGTGAGGCTGAAATAACATTAACATTAAAAATCGTCGGCATCTACCGATATGTAATTTCATACAAAAAAAAAAAAAAAGTCTCACTCATGAATTTATTAAGAAATATACGAACTGACTGTCTCGCCATATCTTCACATCGTCAACAAATATTTGGAAATTTAGATCACCGGTAAATTCAACATATTCCCAAGAAACTGAACGTAAACAATTTTTACATTTTGTTGGTTATATTAATTGGTAATCAGGTAAAATAATGACAATCTGAAACAACAGAATGATGCCTATCTATATATAGACAAGATAAAAACTACATTAAATTATATGTATTATCATTTTAGCGAAGTTTCGACAGCAGACTTTCGGATTGATATATAGTTATATTCATTATTTCTCATGACGCTACCACTCATTATATATTGACCCTCATATAGAAAGAAATTGGACTCGCACGCTCTCTTATAATGCAAGATACAATTCATCGTTACAGCAAACATTGGAAAATTATTCATTTGGGTTTAAAAATCCAAGCCAAGACAGCTGCTTTCCCAAGCCGATATGATTTTACTTTCCAATTTTCTAATTCTTGTTCCTGAAGATGGTAGTTTAAAATTACTTAAATTTCGAGCAAAAAAAAACCTCTACTCTTCGAGAGACAACATTTATGGTTGAGTTATCTGTTTAAGACTAAGGAAATTTTCAATGTAACGGCACACTATAAGATTGTAATTAGTGCGTATCAAGACTTTCGGAAAAGCTACCAAACCCATCTAAAGATTTAGACAATACTACTTAAAGAACTTGCAAAGATATGTTATTAAGCGATATAGTAGGACATTAACTTCTTAGGAAACAACGCACAGAATGGTCTATTATGCTATATTTTACAACAAATAGATCAATCTTCTAGCTTGCTAAATATCATCCAGATTAAGTTAAAAACACTGGAACCTGTAGAACAAAATTTTAATAAGCAGATTTTTTCACTGTAGGGGAAGTTGGACTTTTGATTTCACCTGAATATCATCATCTTAAGCAATATTTATCAAGAAATTAGAAAAATAAAGTCAAACGCATTATATGTTGACTTGTCAACACCTGATATTTCCGAAGCCCATTTAGCAAATTACATGATCTTCAATTATGTATTGTATATTGTATATTCCACAGTAACGTTATTTCACATATACAGGGTTAGGCACAACGTTACCCATTTTGAGTTGGCAACACTGCTTGTGTGGGTTGTGGAAAGTGTCGCACAAAGCGATGGTTACATTCCGTGTGGCCTTGGATTCAGTGAACAATGGAACCTTGGTCCATGCAGCAGCACATATTTTGTGTAGCAGTTTGCGTTAATCGAGTCGATGGTATTAGTGCAGCGAGAGTTTATTCGGATATATGATGATGATCGGCAATGTGAGGTTTATCCTTCAGGGGGAAAAAAAAAGGTCAGTGAGTGTCTTAGTGGATCCAAGAAGATCAGACTGTTTACTCTTCGAAACACCATTCGGTCACCTGAAAATATCGAGTGTGAGAGTTTTTTTTTTTTTTAATGGGGTCATTTGAAATCTCAAGTTTTCATACACAGCCTCGCTGACATTAACAACCTTAAAAATGCAATTCGTCAGGAGATTGCGAATGTTACGCAGGACACTCCACGCTGCGTCATGACAAGTATACCTGCAAGATGGCAGCAATGACTCAACTGGGTCATGGAGAAAATCTCCAGGGCGTTGTATTCAAGCCATCAGGCCTGTTGTGTGAATCCAAGACACTATTTTAACCGTCGTGTAGGACCTCTATCTAAGACATTGTATTCAAGACGAGCTGCCTATTTTGTGAATTCAAGATAATGTCATACTTAACCTTGTTAACCTGTATTCATTGCTGTGTACAATAAATGTGCTATATTACTTTCAAAATGAGTAACGTTAATGTCGCACCCTGTAGTAGTCACAGTGTGACACTTCAATCTGTACCTTTCGGTGAATTGGTCATTGCCTACTTCATTTAAAGATAAGGTTCTTTTCAGGTTTATGATCACCACGACGAAATCATCTTTACTATACACTCGGTAACAGCGAAATTACGTACTATTTCCTTTTCCACACACAGGCATATCTAACAGATCAGCAAATTAAGAAATAAACATAAAATGTTAGTTTGCCACAGAGTCAACGTTTATATTTCCAAACTGTTATTATCTCTACTATTCGAATGATACGTAAATCACGGAATCACAAGATAAAAGAACTTCTATTGTATTATTACCAATAAAATTCTTTCGGAATATTTGTTGTGCATTTATTTGACAGCCCGGCCGGCGATCGTTTCATTAGTTTTCCTGCTAACATCGTAAAGAGATCTTTTAAGGTCCCTTAATAGAATCCTTATATTCCCACTTTGTCCGTCCGCAACTTTTAACTCGAGAGCCGCTATGGCTACGAAGGCGGTTGAGGTGTCGTTGGAAAGGTCTCGGTAAGACGATGTCAAAGCCGTCCTAACAGTCTGGATTGGTGCAGTGGGTCAGTGTTGCCAACTCACATCTTAAAATCAACTTCCCAAATTACTTCCATTCAGTTAGACCAAAATTGGCATAAACTTTATTCGACCCAATACAAAAATACTCCCGCCCAAAGTACCCCCGCTGTCAGTTTTGGCCAAATTTTCTTCAAAAGTCAACTTTTGAAATTACTTCCATTACGTTTGACGTAGCAGCACTTAACTTGACATAAACATTGTTCAACACAGTTTTTTTTTGCCATTAAATTCAATTTTCCCTGATTCTAGAACCACGTGTACTTTATTTTGTTGGTTTCGTGTTTCTTCACAGAGTATCGAATGTTTCTTCAATCAATGAGCTTTATCAAATAAATACACAACGAATATTCCGGAAGAGTTTTATTAGTAATATGCCAGACATACGTTAGTTAAAATGGTTAAAAGTTTTGAACCACGAATTTCCATTGTAGTTTGAATTAAGCCACTTTTTCATAGCCATAACCCATTAAAAATATTTTTAATTATGCCCGAAAGCATGCTACAAGCAATTTGTTGCATAGAATGCATGTCTCTGGACAAATCTCCAACGAATTTGACTTTTTGGTTCTTTTGGACAAAACACACTGTAACCACCACCAAGTGCTATCGCTAAGTACAATGTTGGTCTATTTTTAGTATTATTACAAGAAAACGAAGTAAAATCCACTGTTGCATTATACATCCTACAATAAGTCATTCCTTCCATTTATTAATGTTAATGCACTCTACAGCGTCTTTCGATAAACATTAGAAGAAAACATGGGATGTCTCCCATTCGCTCTTCAAATAATTCCTCAAAAGTAATACAGTCACTTTTGAGAAGTTACAACATGGCACGTTTATAGATTTACTTACGTCACATAAATATAATTAACCCACATATAAAGATTAACAAGTTTTAACATTACAACTGAATATTAAGGCTTATCAAGGCGCATTTGCAGAAGTGCTAACCCTTCCACGTAGAGTCTTGAGAGTATTTATACACAAAAAATATAACAACATTTCAGTACTTTTTTCAAGGGATGAGGATAATGGATTTATTTATGAATGTAGTTTATCCACACTATTTTCACCTCTGTTTTTATCTAAAATCTAGTTAACTCAGCTTAATTCAAACCGAATTTACAATTCTGTCACAATCCTTCATCGTTTCAAGACATGAACAACAATATACATTAAGTAGAGACAAGAAAAAGCCTTAAGGGCAAATATAATGGTCAATTATTCGTACAACGTTGCCATTTTCGTCTCCATCCATTCTCTGCATAGCATTCGGTATTTACTGCGGGAGTTCCAATTGACAACACTGGAGCTACGTAATCGGGCAGAATTCGAGTTCCTCACGGACAAAACGCTTCAATTTGGAAATCATTTTTAAGGAAGAGGTACTTACATTACACAAACTACAAGAGACGTGTAGTATCATGATCCAACGGGTGTCCTATCACATGGGAAAAGTTTTGTATCTAAGAATTAAATTCCGTTGTTCTCGAAGGATACAGTAGCAGAATCACACAGTTAATAACACGTGTGTGGAAAAACAATATATCCAAAATGGCGGACAGTTGCATCAAAATATAGTTGACGAGTGAAATTCGAGTAAGTACTGATAAGTGTGAATTTTATGTTAAAACAAGCGCGAACTTCACGAGTATGTTTTATTTTTATTATTATTATTTCTGCATGAATTAATAAACAATGTAGCTTTCTATGGAGTACGACAAACCTAGTATTTACGATAATTACAACTAAACATACGGGTATTGATACAATATTTCCGCTCATGGCCCAGTGCGGCCCCAAAACATATGTATCATATATTGCAAGTGTAAATCGACTTGCCATGAATCTAATAACGAGACAATGACATCTGTAACTTACAATCTATTTGACATTCTTCTTAAATTGAATACATTAAAGAATACACCCCAAACAGTAATATTTAGAAGAGTTCTGGTAATGTACAGCTATGTACAGAAGTTTTGACGCATGTCTTTAGAGAATATTTTTCAATCCCATTGAACTAACTCTATGGCTTACGGAACTCGCAAGTTTATCGCCGCAGTAACAATCGTTTGCCATTAGATTCTATCGTGGACATTTACCTCTCGATATCCCCTCTAATATTGTCATCCCAACGGTCTCTTTTCCTCCGGCTTAACAACCACGATGGAATATGATCGTTTTTTTGCCATACTAGCTATATGGCCTGCACATTTTAGCTGTTGTGATATCATTATTCTTATATCAAGTGAATCATGCAGTCCATGGAGTTCTTCACTATACAGTCCCTTCCATTCTCGTCCTGTTTCGGCCTGTATATAATAATTCCCATTGAGTCACACAAATATCCCTCTCCAGAATAAAAGGAGGGAACTATACGACTTGGTGAGATTTTTGGACTTACAATTTTTTGCCAACAAAAAGTAATATTTTTTCAAATAACACCCTTCTTTAGCTAAATATCAGATTATTATCCAAACAGTATGTCATGTTATTGTGCAAATCTCTGCAAGTCAACAAATATATACGATATTTCAATATATTTATTTCTGCAATAAGAAAAGTTATAGACATGCGACCAAACTTTTCTCCACAGCTGTATCTAATTAATGAAGAACTCGGCATTGGGTAAAGCAAGTCTTATCCCTCAAAATATAATCTGTATTAATATGTAAAGTAGCAGACTTTCGAATCATTTAGCATTTTTGCTGTAGAATATAGACATCAAAAAATCGAGTGGAAGAGCTTCCTTAATAACCAACAGAGATTGTTTGTAAGAAAAATCCTGCGTTTAAATTCATAGTAGCATCTTACCTAGAGGAATTTGGACGAACAGGGCTCAGAACTGGCAGAGGAATTTGCTAAGAAATATGATCATCTACGTGGGCTTATTTACCTTGTGTACAGGGATTATTTATACTACTAAAATAGTTTAAACGTAGCACTAAGCATGCAACTAATGCAAATAATTAGCCTCAGGGAAAAAGTCATTTTCGCTGGGTAATAAACACTACTTATTCTTTTCATATATTTCAGACTCTTCACACCATGATCACTGGTAATAAAAGATCGTGGATGTTTCATATGTTAGAGAATACTGTTAAGTAGACAGCGGTTAACACGTGAACAATCTACCATCATCGACTGCCAGCGATCACTGAGTAACAGCTCTCAAATATCAACGAACTTTAAATTGTTTTGTGTTTATGTATAGACGTATTTCATTACACTATTGTTGGCCATAATTAGTTAATATATATATTTTTTAGATTTAAATTCATGAGGCACAGACAAGACTCTGTCCCCACACAATTAATGTAGGGTTGTTTACAGAACTAATCAAACAACACGACACTACTTGGAAATTAAAACCTGTACTTTAAATTTGAAGACGGTGCGGCGAATTCAGTGAATACTACGCAACACACAGACTATCTTCACCGAGACCTCATAAGAAAAGTATAGTCTTACGAAGAAAATCTTGATGAACAAGTGTGTTTTGTTTACAGAAATTCATATATCTTGTTACAAATTCAGATATGAACATCGAATACCATACCACACAGAACTGACATGACAGTCTACGAACAAATAGTTTATATAAAGCCTACTTAGCTGGCTTGTCTGAAGATAAAATGAATTGTATGGGCGGTAACAGCATTGGCTTGTCTGAAATACGCCTACACAGGAAAATTATAAATGACTTATGACAAGTATCATGTACAGAGTAAAAGATACTCCCCGTGCGATGTAACATATGTTCCAACTAGACTTCAACAAGAGCATGTGAAGTCAAAAAGTACTTTTCACAGAATGTTCAATGAAAAGTTTCGAACCGAACTTCGTGACCGTAGCTACTAAACCACGGAAGGGGAAGGGGGGGGGGGAGTAAGTACTTTTATTCTTATTGTTAACAAATTCAAAGTTGTTGTAGCCATCTTTCATTGATCTGATGCGAGTAGAGCTCATCATATAAACATGCTTTCTTAGTTCTACAAGTATTATGTTTGTCTTTACTCACAATCTAGATATAATAAGGTAACCCTGATCGGGAAGTTCTATTACCAAGTAACGTTCTACTCGTGGTTCGTTTTACTAAAACGATACGAGATAAGTACTACGCAAATACAATCGTTTAAGTAATATTATAATGTGAATCAACAACATTAATATTACTATTATCACAAGTATTTACGAATAACCACGATTTCAAAGTACAAGGAACTGTCATCAGACAGATCTACGTGGTGGAACTAACAGAAATAAAGTCAGGATGGACGGCACCCAGAGATTCGAAGTTCGAGCCTTTCATTTAAGGATCATAATTACAACTCTTAACCTGTACTTTGCAATCCCATTTAGTTGAACGTTTTTGTTTACATATCTGATTTCCACTTGATACTAGACGGAAATAACTTTTTCGAAAATTTGGGATACCGTAGAAAGTGGGGCAAATGAAGTACCATCTGTTGGGATTCACTGTACAAGCACACTTTTGAAAAGGAAAGGAAAGTTTCTACCTGCCATTAGTAACGATATGAGTGACAAAGAAATGACGCTCCGCTCGTAAAATTCTTTTTTGTAAGAATGCTTTATTCTCATGAATAAGAACGCACATGAGAGAAAAATAACGCTGCCCTCATCACAATTATAATTCTCCAGTGACCTCACAATATGAGCAAATAATGGGTAACCTCAATCAGAACGATTGATACCAAAGTTCCAGCTGTCTTCGAATTATAATGTTGACACCTTACAACTCAAGGCTCTCGTTTAGAAGAAGCTCAATGTACAGAGAAGCAGGTTCCTTCTTTCTGTCTAAATACTATGAAATGGGTCATGGACAACCCGACGATTCAGTTATCGTTCTCAAACATGAATATTCACCGTTCGCTTGCAATGTCTCACTCTTTATAACTAAACTGTTAAAGATTCTGCACTAACAAGTAACACTATTTCAAGTGGACACTCAGATTTAGAAGATATCTTTAAAATAAGCATACAAAACTGATGGAAGATTAATGGCATTGTACAGTGGTTGAGGAGAAAATGGTAGGAAAAGTCAGTAATAGCCTTGTTTGTGGTATTCCACTTATGAATATCTGGCGCTAGTCTACACTCAATGCCGCGCACTACGGTAATATCACTCACATCCGCACATTGTTATACCTATAGGCATCCAGATTCAGACATCTGGTTAAAATTGACTAGACTTTGTCAGACTATACGCCCCCTAAATAACTTATCACACAGTATTCGTGTGGCACTCTACGGATTCTACCAAATTCTACACTTGCACCAGTGTCAATCACTGTAGTGCGCGGCATTCAGTGTAAAGTAGCACCAGAAGTGACCTACCACAAGCAATGCTATTACAATTTTTTCCCGCCAATTCCTCTTCAGCCACTGGCCAATGCCACCTAATCTTTTACACACAAACTCAGTTTTCTATGCTGAGTTTAAAGATGTATATATATCTTCTAGATCTGAGTGTTCACTTGAAATAGTGTTACTTCTAAGTTCTTTCCTCTTCCTTCCCTTTTTGTTTTATTTTTGAAAATTATGGAACGATGAAAGATTACGATTATGGAAAGTAGGCAAAATAGTGATTATGAAACTGTAATATAAAGTAACAAATGTTTTAAAGAATTGACTTTTAGCTTATATATTTGAATACCAGCAAGTTAAGACATCACAAGCTCTGAAGTAGAGGTGTCCGAAGTCAATTCCGGAATTCTGGATACCACTAATTTGCAGCCAAATATCTCAGCTAAAAATCAATGTTTTGGAACACCTGTTACTTCATATCAAAAAGTTGTATAACCACTTTCCGCCTTATTTTCTGAAATTGTAATATGGCCTTTCGTCTTTCCACAATTTTCAAAATTCAAAATTCAAAGAAAGGAGAGGAGCTTACGTAGATTTAAAAATGACATACTGCCAATCTCAAAATTTTCCTATTCCTTCTCTGTATACATAAATATCTACGCAATGTACGTACAACGTTCACTCCTCTGCAAGACATCAGAATAAAGATGGCAATCGTTCAACTTCTTAAACGATATCTAACAATTACAGTAGTAACAAATCTAAGAAGAAACGTACATACGTTTTCACTATGTATATACGGACAGTAATAATTTGGTGAGTAGGTGTTTTCAAAATTCTAGTTTGTACTTGAAAACGTGAATTTCACACGAGTACCCTGTTTGATTTCAAACTAACAAAACATGCTAGGCTGAATTTCTTTTCAGCTGAAGAAACAGAATTGTGCTTAGTGCAATCTAGCACATAACCTTAGCCTTGCTCTTTCTAATTTTGGTAATTACTTTTACCAAACCTTTACCTTTACTTCAACGCAAACGTAAAAATAGTTCTAACTATATACCCTTAAGAAATCTGCATTGCATTCATTGCATAGAACAGAATTGGAAACAACGGAATATTAACAGAAAAGTACAATAAGGAAAGACATTTAACTCCCTTATCATGTACTCGAGTTCGCTTGCCTCTAACACTTTTTTAACGTTTCATTACGTCCAACATAAAACATAGGACTTTAGCTGAACTTATTTTAACGCATCGATAAAAAGAGAACAACACCGTACTTATTTCAAAGAACTTTATTCATCCTTCTTGTTCTTTCTTACTTTTCTCCATTTGTTCTCAGCAGAAAATATATTTGTACGTAAAAAACACTAAAAGCGCCTTTTATTTCTCATCTAACCATTTCCCACATGTTCCTATTAATTATGTTGTTACCAAAACATCAACAACAGCAGAGTCTTGTTTCTTTACTTTGTAACATTTCATGCAATTACTTACTATTAACATTTGACAGCTATCGAACTGCATGTATTTGAGATGAAAATATATATATATAAATATATATACAAGACTTCAAAACCTTAACAGCTTTAACAATAATGTTAAAGAGGATTTTAAATCGCCATATTTACACCCTGCTTCATTGATTAAACTACGGACCTCTTGATTCGTGGACTTAACGCTTGTTATTTCAGTTGCTTGTTTGTTTCTTAATATACCTAATGTATAATTTTCTTTCTAACGGTTTATCTAGTCAGACAAATTCAATCCTTATCTAACTTACTATATGAGCCACCAACTGAAAAAACTTACAGCTAGTGTTTCTTCTGGAATGACTCATTCTTTTACTTATGGCTTACATTATGACGCACACTCTCCCTTATGATATCACAAATAAAAACATGCCGATATTTCTTCCCCCTGTATTCGTTAAATAACCTTCACAACGTTCAACAATAACAATAGATCGAAAAGTTGATGAGACATGATTAAATAATTCAAAGTATTCCTAACAATTGTAATTATGACACATAAACACTTAAAGATATGCTTTGTGCAATACCTGCTTTGCGTTCAGAACTCATCCACATGCTTTCCCTGTAAGCGAAAAGCAGTGATGCACTGGATGAATACCATACATACTAATACGCTCCACGTCTCGATCAATTCTCGTGTACTGAGAGCATGATTTTACATATAAAGAAAACAGCATGTCATATAGGACGATGGTATTATGTACGGCTCTTCTCTCCATGTGACTTTCCACATATACGCTTCAGGAATCAGCGGTAGTGTTGGAAGGCTCCATTTTCGTTATCATACACACCCATCCTGCAATATCTACCTTCTCAGATTCAGAGTTCTTTACCCATTCATGGTTCTGAAAAATATTAATAATAAAATAATATAAAAGTTTGAGAGGATAATTGCTGTACACGTTAGATACGTAATATAATAAATGATGACAGTTCTCGTATTTACAAGGCCCTAATTTTGACCTACAGATTGATTTTCATCTGTTTATATGTTATTTTATACGAGGGTTGCCCAAAAATTAGTACCAGTTTTAGAATTAAGAAATACCCAATAAGATTACATAAATATCTTACGCTGGTAAAGAAACATAATGCGCAAAGAGGTTGTCAAGCAACGATTTATTTACACGATTAGACCTCCCTGCTAACTGAGTAAATAACACTATTTAAACATAATATTAGCATTTCGAATTTGCCAAGTCTTTCTTTTTAATAAACAACGTTAAAGGACAATACGGTGGAGACCCAAGTGGTTCGGACAACCATTGATTCACCTTGCCCAGCAACATTCAGGTCAGAACCTGCCTTCGGGCAGAACATCCATCACCATCAAAAGGACAAGAAGAAAAAGAAAAGAAACTACAATATTTACAGAAAAGTTCTGTGTAGTCAATTTTGGAAAACAGAGTTGCCAGATGAAACCAAGTGGCTTTATAGTAGTGTGGAAAAGGGTGAATTTGATCATGTCGTCAATAAAAAGGAAATATAATTTGAGTCAATGTTTCATGGTAATCAAACATGTTGTACCTGTTATGCTTTATATTACCTCTATTAATCACAAATGATCACACCATTTTTCTACACCAGAGTATGTAAGTACTAAAAGGTGATCATTTTTTT
>JAGDQP010040079.1:439-17437 GCA_022664845.1 Lepisma saccharinum | reverse complement strand
GCCACGACACCACTGCCAACCCATACATCTGACGTGTTGCCAACTACAAGTGTTTCCAGTTTCCATTATTCTGATAAGCATCTGTATATATATATATTTGGTGGTTAAATGAGATTTCAAATTGTGGCTAGATTTGGCCACTAGTTAGTCTCAGTTGTCTTGACAATCCCTAGACGGGGCTGGGAACTCTAGCATCTCTTTCGTGTTCTTTGACTCCAGTATTTAGATTTCGTTTTGTGATCCTGTATACGTTTAGTGTGATTCATGTATTCCAGACGATTGAATACGATTCAGTAAAGTGTATTTTCGATATTTTTAGGGATAAAGAGCTAGTTGAATATATTTCTTGAACACTTGTTTAATTTTTGTTATTCTAGAATAAATGGGTAGCCTAACGTAACTTAAATCTGTTTTGTTTTGGGGTTGTACCTTTCTAGAAGAATTTTCCACTGAATCATGTCAGTCCTGCAGTGTCTTCTTACTGCAGCCATTTGAAGACCTATGTTATCGATGTGATTAATTTCTTTACTTATTCTACATTAGAACACAATTGATACGCACCGAAAGGAATCCCAAGTCGTTGATTTTAGAGAAATAAGAATGATTAGAATCATGGGGTATGCACATTGTGCTAGGGTAAGCTTTCTATAAACCGACCCAACTGTATACACGCACGGGCTAACTTAACAGTCACCGCTTTTGTGTATATATATATATATATATATATATATATATGGTTAGTTCCGCAGATGTTCTAGTGATACTAGTCATAACAAACATGGCATCTATATAGGTTTTAGGACTTTCTCTACTTCTGTTTCTGGATTTCCTGTTATATTTGTGTTTTTCTGTGATCAAAATCAAAGTGTATTTGCTGAAACGTTAGATGTACATTACATGTAGTAAATAAGGAATGTCTCCGGGAACTCCGTAATCGTGTAAGTACGTATGTTTAAAATAAGTTACATTTGACAAGGGATTATCAAGATGTGTGCAATATTGCCATTTTTTATTTTTATTTTTTTAATTTATTATCACGTTTGTGAGAAGGCGCATGCATGTGTATATCTTAAGTTTGTTTTAAGAATTTTTTTTTTTTTTTTTATAAGCATTTTGCTTTATACTAGTTTGATGTACATAAAATGCCATTAATTGCTCTGTAGAACAGAGCACAATTAAGGGAAGAAGTTTTAGTAGTTCGTAGATTTAAATATAGCTGATCTACTTATACTGTATAGAAAATAATTAGAAATTATTGATTACATTTTTGGAAATATAGGAAGTGTGGTGAGTATTTAGGGCTAATGCTTCGGCGCAGACTTCTGGTATGTTAAGTTGACTAACTTACTGATCAAAACCATTACAAAGCTTATACGATTTACTTCTGGCAAAAGTAATGGTTGTTTGTTTCCTTGGAGTAAAATGTACCCTGCCTCTTATTTAACTAGATGCTTACTGGTTTGCCCATGGTGCTGAAGCAATACAAGAAGCTCAGGGGGTATCTTCACCATCTCCTACTGATTCTCTCGAGGACTCAGGTAGTTTAAACATTTGGTTATAACTCATCTGACCCTAGGACTGGCTTCTTGTGATGCCTGTGAATATTGCAAGCGTGCTGTTTTGACTCACGAGTATTGTATCGTATTGGTTCGAGGCTTAACGTTGATCTTGGACGGAGAAAAGTTTGTTAAAATAAATTTTAAATAGTTAATAGCAACATTTATTTTTAATATAATGTATTAGTAACCATTCGTTTGAGTTTGTATAAAAATGCATGTCTATGTTGTGTGTGACGTCTTGCTGAATGTTTAATGTAAATATGATTATATACTTACTGTGTGCTTATTTACTTTCTTTTGCGTAAGATTCACGTAGTGAAACGTAGAAATGATATCGTTTGTATGATACGTAAAAATTAATAAAGTGTGTAATGGATGTAGTTAGATGGGTGATTACATTGTGAACAATAGATAAATGAAAGCACGAATTTTAAATAATAATAATAATAATAATATGCACACTATAAATCAGATATTTAAATGGAGGAACTGGGAAATTGGCTTAGGAGACATAGTCACGTTCGTCTTTGAACACAGTAGAAATAGAAGGTATCACTTTCACTTAGATTAAATGGCATTTCTGCGGATGTCTGGATTCAGGGTAATGTAAAATTATATGGTTTGGACATCATGTTCCATAATTTAAGATAATATGCAATATATAATCACATTTCGTGTTGGACTTAAGAGTTTTGCTATATACGTAATTGGCGTGGGAAACTTCTTTAATAGTTCATAGGAATAAGTGGAAGCCATGGATTCATATTATGCAGAAATTTATTTGTATTTATATGAGTGTTAAAATGGCGGAAGGAATTCTGCGTTCAATATAGTTTTTGAATGTTGAAAAAATCTATTTTCCGAAATCTTGGTATGAACACATTATAGTGCGACATAAATTTTCTTGTAATACGAGTATGATTCAACCTTGCATTTTATTTTTTGTTGTGTGCTTAAGTACCATTAAACTTGAATCTTGGCCTGTGTTTGTCTTAAGACCGGTCGTAGTAAATTAGTGATAGCTCTCGTGTTTCATTTATAGTTTTTTGGCATGCTTTTTCTTTTTGTTGTTGTTTTTACTGTGGATGAAAAACGGTTGCTGTGCTTTGCGTATATAATAATTTCGCCTTTTTTTTCCAATTTAAATAGTCTAATTTTAACTTGATTTTGTATATTTGTTGTCTGTATTTTTCGGTCTTTTGTTTTTATATCGAAGTTGCAAGGACTGTTGCATATTATTCGGAAAAGCACAAATGTAAATGTAGAGAACCAACTCTATCCACGTCAGATGTTTTATCTGCAGACAGGTCCTAAGAAATTTTAGCTCAAACGTAGATTTATTAATAATCATGTGTTTTAAATTGAAACTTCATTTTACTCTTTGCTAAGAAATTACAAATGTAAAAGATGCATTAGTGTTCGATTACTGGTTAAAACATAGTTAAGAGTTTTGAATACTAGTTCTATTTTATTCGTTAGCATGTAAAAAGAATTAATGTTTTTATACTGCTACTTTCATGCAACTTTCTTCCAGTTTTTTTTTTTTTTTTTTTTTTTTTTTTAATGGACACTGGCGTTAATATAACGTTGTTGTTGTTTTGTTTTTTTTCAGTAATGATGTCTGGATTTTGCAATACTGACCTTTATAGGGCGAAATTGTGAAATAACTCACATTCATATTTTTCTCTTACATTTAAACATTGTATTCGTTGTTAATATATAACTTAATTTCTGTCAGTGATTTGCCATGTAGGATGAAGTAAGTAGTAGCTATATAAAATAAAGTAAGGTGGTTAATTGGAAACTAATTGTATTATTCTTTTTAACAGGCAAGGAAACCCCTGCACAAACTGCAGCAGCAAAGGAGAGGGAAGAGAGGGTTAGGCTTCTTAAAGAGCGTCAAAATGAAGAAAGGCAAAGGAAGTTAGAAGAATTAAAGCAACAGGTAAATTAACTCTTAACAAGAAGGTAGTTGCTGTTTATTACATAATGAATGCGTGTAGGTGGACTTCATCCAATGTCTTTCTCCAGTGTTCATTGGATTTCGTTCATTCTGAATCGTCAATTGAGTATACCTTGATGAAAATTTTATATTCTTTGTACAGGACTTGAAAATATTTAAAAAAAAAAAATGTTTTAATGAAAGAAAGAGTGCATGCAGTTTTATCAGCCTAACTGCCTGGTTCTTCTACTGTAAGGAGATCTGAACAAATATTCATAGTTTTTAGGGGTAAGCAGGGTGGGTGGGAGTAAGGGCACTTTCCATTGCCTGTACAAAGCAATACATAAACATGCGCATAACATAGCATACGTTATAAAGAGTTTTGGTTCCTAGAGGCAGTTGCGCTGCAAAACCTTACACAAAACGTACCTTTTAAGCGCTTTACAGACAAAGCTTTTGCCTCAAATGCAGTACGTAAACGTGCACTTTACACAGCATGTTTTAGAAAATGTTACGTCGCTTCTCAGGTAAAGGTTTTGAGTGGCGGTAGGGGACGATCAGTCAAAAAATTAAACAAATTTCACAGTGGTGGACAAACTAACTGTGAATTCCATAAAGCTACATACAAAACAATATGCTTCATTTATTATTATTATTTTTTCTCGTACCCTACTGTCCGATAACTTCTCTTATCTAACAGATAGTATTAGAAACTCATTTTCGACTTAAGATTAACTTAATCGTTGATCGTTGTTGCAGCAGCCTCTTCAGATATGCTGCTGTTGGTGTATAGCTGTTGCTGTCTTGGAGAAGTGTACATACGTAGGAATATGTAGAACGAGAAACATTATTTTTTTAAAATGATATATCAGGGAGTCTGTGTCTACTGACCTGGAAAATCTTAACCTGGAATTTTATTTTGGACCTGGGAAAAAACATGGAATTCGAGCAGAAACACATATTTTTTAAATATTTTTTTTTTTTTTTAGTTATTATTTTAAAGTTAAATGTTCATTTTATTAATTTCAGTCTCTAAACAGTTACTTGTAAATTTAAGGTCAAAGAATAAGGCACTTAAAGTAATTATTTTTTGTAAGTAGCTCTCAGGGACTCTGACTTCTTCGGAATACAGGTGTGGCGACCCCGAGAGTACCCGAACTGATGTCAGCTATACTTTTTTTCTGATAGATGCTCTATTTTTTTCTTTTCTTTTTTTTTCTTCTCTCATTTCATCTTTCTCTTATCCTCTACTCCAACCATGCATGTCTTGTTTTATTTTCTAATTGCGTTAATGTGCTTACGTACTTTGAGTCTGATGTAAAACTAAGTTTTGAAGTTACCTTAACTTAATATATATTTTGTCAAGTATTTGAATTCAAATAGATATTTTAAATGCACCGAGGACCCAATTACAACTATTATGACTATTAGTAGTTGCTTCAATATGAATTGGATAGATTCGGAACAGCACTTGCTCAGTCCTCAGGGCGTCGTTGAGGTTTAATTTAAGTGTGTGTGTAGTTTTTTGAGAGATTAGATTGTATGTGAAATGTGTAAATCCTACGATCAGTTCATTTTCTGAGGTACACTTTTCTTAGGTTCCCACTTATTTATTCGAGATTAACCCATTTCGAATTTTAACACGTCTGTGCTTACCTGTACATTAGGGTTGGTCGAAAAAATCTAAAGCGTGAAAATTTAATCCCAATCGTGCGGAAAAGTTGCTACTTGATCGAATTAATAAATCTGCAAAATTTGAACAAAATTGATTAATAACTTTTACCGCCGCAAGAGGGCCATAATATGAAAAAAAAAATGAAAAAATTTGGTATAAAATTTAAAGAAGGTGACTGACAATTGTTTATAGGTAATTTGTCCATTATAAAGATACATTTTTACTTTATTCTCATTTTTAAAAATATTTGCGTGCCGTAGCTGTTGTGATTGTCTCACCTTCGATCTTTAAAAACATTTAAAATTTTATACCATTTTTTTCATTCTTTTTTCAAATTTTGGACCTCTATATGCGGTAAAAAAAAAAGTTAATAAATTTTGTTCAAATTTTGCAGATTTATTACGTAAACCAAGTAGCAACTTTTGCGTGTTTTACGATTTAATTGTCTCATCTTCGATCTTCAAAAACATTTTTTAATTTCAGACCCATTTTTTCCATCCCCCCAATTTTGGCCCTCTTGCGGCGGTAAAAGATATAATGAATTTTGTTCAAATTTTGCAGATTTATTAATTCGATCAAGTAACAACTTTTCCGCACTATTGGGATTAAATTTTCACGCTTTCGATTTTTTCGACCCACCCTAATGTACACACAATATTTTGATAACTTTTTCCTTCCATAATTTTTATACTCAAACAGGAATTTGTTATAAATATGACTTAAGTACATTTTACCTACACATGGCAGATATTAGACTCCAGTTCTTCCAATATGGCCGCAGCCGCTCACTTTTTTTTAAAAGAGAAGACTTTAGTGTCAAGCAACAGTGACAGCGGAGTAATTTAAAAATAGTGGGTTTTACAATTGAATCGGTGATAGGCAAAAGGAAACATTCCACATTTTGGACATTTTAAACTGTGATAGCCATTTTTCTTCTTGTACCTGTCCCCACCCATTGTCCAAAGAAGGAAGAGATTCCTTCACTTTTAACCTATTAAACTGAAGTGTTTAATTTTGAATGACATACAAAAGGAAAATATTCCAAGCACTTTCAGCATTAATTACGGCATAATTAAGAATGCCTCGTACTGGATATTAGATGGAGAACATGCAGCATAACCAGTACAACATACGACCAATTATGAGTTTTTTCCTAAATAGCACTCAATCACTCGAAGTTTTCCTTTTGCATCTCACCAATTCAATTGGACTCAAGCGTTTCGGTTAATAAATAATACACATATTTCCACATACATATCCACATATTTCCACATCCCTGTACATATATATTAAACTTTACATACAGTATAATAATAAAAAAAAAGATACAGACATACTTAAATCACATCTCAACGACGGCCTGAAGACGGAGCGAGAGCCGTTCCGAAAGACCTAGCCAATTCATACTAAAGCAACTACTTAGGACGACGACGTTAAAACCTTACTTTTAGGTGAGTCATAATATTTTAGGTTAAATTCAATTAAATTTTATTTTTTATTGTGTTTAGGCAACTTTATTTAAGTCGGGATATTGATAAAATAAACATACTTTGTTTTACAAAAAGAAAAACCTTATAAATTAATAATACAGAATACTAATGCATTTGTGTAAATAAAATAACTGGCCAATCTCCACCAAGAAGAATATGCAACAAAATGTTACCATGTGAATTAAAATGCGTTTCGAAATTGGGTTTTACGTGTACATGAATTATACTCTTGTTGAATGCACTTTTTTATTATATTTTCTGAGTATTTGTTAGTTTCACTAAAGGGTATTGGTTAGTATCAACTAAATATGTAGGAAGGTAAATTATATTTTGTTAATTTTGGATCTGAACTAATATTTCGTTGAAGTTTTATTAAAAAAATATGAATCATACATTTTACTGCACAATTTTATCAACCGATTTCTGGTAGGAAATATTCTACTTTATTTTCTTGTTTGAATCTCTCGGAAACGTAATTATCGTTAGTTCCGGTACATAAATATTTTTTCATGTTCTGTAATGACTTAAAGAAATAGTATGTGCTTGGTATATGCTTCTTTTAATTGATATACATTTTTTGTTTGCAAGAAGAAAGATGTTAAGTAGAAAATAGACCTGGAAAAAAACAAATTTGGAAATTGACATTCAGTAGACACCCCTATATATTCTGTATTTTGTAAATCCATTTGCAATCTTCATTAAACCAATGTTGTTTTTCTGCTGTTTCTTCTCACCTACAAGTTTCTTCGCTGCGCCATTCATTGTATCATGAATTGCCCCCCACATCTTACATCCATTTCACTATTAATTTCATCTTTATTACTACTTTAGTCGGCTAAGATTTCGAACCTATTTGAGAGTTCGAGTGGTAGTCCGCTTTTACGCTCAAATTATCTAATCGTTTAACTTCGAATTTCAGTTGTTTTGATCCTTTGCTTTCTCTGTTCGCGATACATAACTTTTTCCTCACTTTTGTGATCACTAACTGATAGTCGATGTCACTTTCCGCTCCTCTGTAAGACCTAATGTCCATTATGGTGGTGTGTCTTCGTCTAATAAGTGATCGATCTGATTGAGAGTTAAGCTATACGGATATACCCATGTGTATTTGTTTTTGTCTTTGTTCTAAAAGTATGTGCTCTTTACTACTTGATCAAATGTTAAAACTGCAATTCTTACTAATACGGATTGATGTTACAGTTTCCTAAAATATGGTGGTGTAACAACTCAGATACCACGCATTCTCGAAATCTACGAAAGCTTTCGTGACACCTTAACAGTGCTAATTACCCTGACAGTTTGACTTGATGCTTGCTTTGTACCTTCTTTCCCAGTTTATTTGTGGTCCCAATCTTCAATATTGATTCAGCTTTAGCACTTGACTGTTTCTTGAGCCACTCACACCACAAGACTAAATAACACAACGATACTATTTAATTTTCCAGGCATCAAACGTGTCTACATAAATACCAAAGTTTACAAGAACTAGCATGAACAGTTACAAAACACTAACACTACACATAGGTTTGCTAGATCCAGATCCCATTCTACGGCGACATTATTATGTCCTACGATAACTGAGGAATTTCATAAATCATACATTTCACAGCTCAAAAATTACATATTTTCTTCCAGTATCTCAAGATATACAAGATGTCTATCAAGGTTCGCATGTTTCCATCCAGTCCAGTAGCTAGTGATTCACTTAGAGTGGTGAAAGTGGAAGTAAGACCTTCGCAGATGATCATGTATTACGAGGTCGAAAATAAGTTTTTTGAAAATATACAAGCCGAAACGGGACAAGATGACCGGAGAATGGAGAGACTGCATAATGAAATACTCCACAGACTATAATTCACCCGATATTGTAAGAATAACGAAATCATGACGGCTAAGATTTGGAAGGCCATGTAGCTCGCATGAGGTCAAAACGAAGACCGAGGCGTCGTTGGGATAACAGTATTAGAAGTGATCATCTTGATGTAGGTGTTCATGATGAACACTAGCATAATCCTACCCAGGATATAATCCAATCGCATGGGGGTGTCTGACATGTTAAAATTGGGATAAAGATAAAATGAATTGTATGGGCGGTAACAGTACTATGGCGTACGCCCTTCACGGTTAAAATTGGGAGGGAAGGGCGGGGTGGGACTGCGAGTACGTCATGGCTTAGACTAACTGTAAGCCACATTATGGTTATACTTCAAACTAGATGTTAATTTATTGAAGTTAAAATACTCAGATCAGTCTATGGATAACGTCAGCATTAACCAAATATATTGGAAATTATACTTGCAGTTACAATTACAAATCTACAAATGCAAACAAATTACAGGTTTATATTAATCTATTCATCTCTGCTTACTTTAAAGTTGACTTGTCCGAAGATTGTTCTGAGACGATCACTGGCTGCAACAAATCCATCTGCTAACTCGTCTAGGTTGAGTAAGTCCAGTAAATCCTGATATACATGACAAACCATAACATTGTTCTTCCTCTTCCGTGTCGTGCTGTCCCTTAGGAATGTTTTGAGATCTTGCAGAGAACTGAAACTACGTTCAGCTTCACATGATGAAGTTTGCACCACTATCAAAAGAAGCATGTTTTCAATGTTTAACATTGCCCGAACCTCGGGCACCATTTGTCGAAATACATTTGATATATTACTGACAGAAGATACATTATTCTTCTTAAGAACATATTCAATGCCATGACAAAGAATATTACATAAATTTCTGGATCAACTCGCAGTATATCTGTCTGCTTTTTTCCTATTACACCTGAGACCAATGTAGTTTCGTGTTCCTGCATAGGATGTAGATCTCCCTGGTTTAATATTGACTCAGATCCCGTTCACAGCTGCATCTGTAACATTCTTTCACAGTATCAGTTACGGATGATTCTTCAGGAACCGTGTCACCTCCTTGGCGCCTTTTTTGTGCTTGAAATTGAAATTGGATTATTATTCTTCAATCTCTTCTTCGCTTCGTTTAGGAAAGTTTCTTCATGGCGTTGAATCCGAACTTTTTCAGAATTTTGAACATATTTAATGAAACCTGTTGACGACCTTGGAATGATTCAAAAACTTATAGTGGCCCTGAGAAGAGCCATTGCCTTTCCTTTCGGAAAGGTTCCAGGGGTCTTGAGAAAGACCGATTGCACTCCGTTTGAGTAGTTCTGAAAAGAGCAGATTCCGTAGTGGCCCTAAGAAGAGCCAGTCCCTTTCCTTTCGGAAAGGTTCCGGGGGTCTTGAGAAAGACCGATTACACTTCTTTGGAGTAATAGTTATGGTGGCCCTAAAGAGAGCAGATTTGCATCAACCTCCTGAAAAATCGAGCCCACAGAGTCGCCAAACCCCGGTGAACCTTCTCTAGAATTTTCCAGTAATTTCATCAGAAGACCTGATGAAGAGAGAATGGAATTAAGGAACCAGATTGCTACTATAAAAGACAGATTACTTATTACGAAATTTGCATTAATGAATTTGAAGAAGCTATTGTTGAAGAAAAGATAAAACTTCAGACAGAATTCACAAAAGTCTCTTTCGGCAGTTACCGAAACAAGCAATTCACAACCTCGTGCTACAACCATTATTTTATCTGAAGCATACAACCGTCTTATCGAACAAACCAAGCAACTAATGAAACCATGAGACAAAAAGGAACAATCAAAGTTCAATTTGTAAGGATTTTGACAAAATTCTGGAAGGAAAAGTGCCCATTATTGGGTGCATCGAAAAAGTAAGGAAAAAACATGTATAGAAAATGCCTAATAACCCTGTGAAATGTGTTGGAACATAAATTTAAACAAACTCAGAACAAAGGTATATGGTTGGTTACTTGAACAAAGTGTAAAATGTCATTGTATTTATTCAAACAATATTAAGCCATATGCATGAGAACTTTAACGTGGCAAAAACTTTTGAAGCCAGTTCAGTTGCCTTCCTCGTGTGTAATTTATACTTTTATTCTTATCTATGTACATTTACAACAGCGTTAAAATTTAAAAATCATGATATTTTCTATTCGTGATTGGGTTTCTTCTTTACTTGCAGGCTTTAGCAGCCCAAAAATTCCGTGAACAAAAGGAAGAAGAAAGGAGAAGAAGAATCGAAGAACTACGTCAACGTGATCATGACAGGCGACATCAAGTAGAGGAAAGAAAACGTCAAATATGGGAAGCTGAACGAGATAGACGAGAAGCAATTCTTCGGAAGAACCAGGTAACGAAAATAATTGCGAAGAATGTTTCGTCAAAGTGGATGTTATCAGTACCTTTGGAACACAGACTTAATGTCTGCGGTATTGGTGAATCATAGACGGTTGTGCGAATTTGGCAACAGTATCGCTAGTAGAATGTGTCTGCTATAACATGCAAGTTGTTTCGGGAATAATGTTTTTTTTTGGTAGTTCAACGTACTTCGAAGTCATTAGCAATTTAAATAAGTTAAGACTTGCGGCGTTTTTCTACACTATTTCGGCTGTTTGTTAGCAAAATTAGCTTGAAATATTTACAAATATGCGTGTATTAATATTTCAATTTTTAAATGTTTGTTCGAACCTACATTTTGCAAACATATTGTGTAATAAATTAACTATATTTTCCATGCTCTTTCCGAGGACACGTACAATTTGAAACATTGATAAGTAAACTGAAACTGGGCATGAAGACGAAAAATAAAATATCACACAAAATATTACTCAATTTGTACTCCAACTGGCACAAATGTATTAGCACATAGTTGTACAAGTAGAAATTAATGTTGAAATGCAGTGAACTCCCGATTATTCGTGTATATTAAATTTTAAATTAAGTCTGTTGCGATTTTTAATAACCTTCTTAGACGTGTTTGCACGCATAATTGAAAGCTTGGGACTTTTTTCTCCCTCTTCATCTTCGCCTTCATGACATTTTGGCGGCGAGAAAACTACGTAGTGTCGTAAGATAAAAGGTTACACTCCTCTCAAAAACATACACATGGTTTGTTTTTGGAAGGTGTAGACTGTTTGTCCTGTACTTTATTTATGTTTTTTCTATTTCTCTTGCATACTTCCTTTCCATTAACCCGAATAATCTGGAGTTCACTGTACCTGTATTGTTTAGATGATCCTGGAGTAATCTGATATTTCTTGCTGGAATGGATCTTCTTTGGTAACTCAGGGTTCTCTTCAAGTTGTTCACAAAAAGTTTCACACGACATATTAAATTTGTTTTTACCACTAACATTATCTGAATGGACTGTTTGCATTTGTAACTTTTCCTCTACCCATATGCAATTCATACGTGAAAATAATTTCTCCATAGAGGTATTACTGCCAAGGAGACAACAATAGTTCAATAACAATTTTTACGTTTTTATGGGGAATGATGATGTCTTTGAGATTTGGCGACCGGTAGTTGTCAGGTACTTGTTTTTCTCCGTATAACATGGTTTGGCTGGTAAAATATTTCGTGAGAGTTGAGATATTATTACTACTTTACGTTTTCAAGACATCGGGAACTAATACAGCCGGGAAGGAAGTGTTATTTCTGGGACGAATTGTCATCTGACTGTGTAGGTATATAATAAACTCCCAGGGAATAGGCATACACACAGTGGAATTTGTTCAACTATGTAGAATATTTTGGGGAAAATACTTGTGGACTGTGCCGGCCGGGTAACCGTGCGGTCTATGGCGGTAGGCCAACGACTCGAAGGTTTCGGGTTCGAGCTCCGGCATGGGTGTTGATTGTAATTGCTAAAGGGCGAATCGTGGTGACGGGCCCATATAAAAATAAAGTTTACCAAATGTGGTTAATTTCAGAGTGAGAAACCATTGTTCCAGTGCACGCTTAAGCATAGGTAAATTGGAGCCTACCTGGCTTGCTCAGTAATGTACCCATACTTTCTTTTTACATAAATTGAATTTTATTTTTTAAAATATGCAACGTAGTTACAGAAACATCAGTAAAAACATATAAAATGAGAAACTGATGAAAGTTTGTACGATTCATTTAAATTAAAGGGTTTCCTCCATCCATCAAGAACCAAATAAGTTCATTTTTACTTATACCTGGGTTACGGTACCAAATCGTTCTCTTTGACTTAGAGTAACATCGGGAAAATGAGACTAGTGAGAAAGAACAAAACAAATAAAACCTACTGTTGAATTTGGACATGGCTGATATCAGTAGCAATTATCAACCGAGCATTGAATTTTATAAAAATAATGACGACGGTTGTGATGAATAAACGAACTTAATAAGCATGTGTGTTTGTTGATAGATATTTTCACAATATTCTAAGAAAAAAGGAAATAATTATCGTCATTTGAACATTAGCGCTTCGAAACCTGCAACTTGTTTCCTTGTTTGTCACTCTCCTGGCTGTCAGTTTCAATTTTCGATTTCAGCCCTTTAGAGTGGTAAAATTGAATGGCCCATAATGCCATTTTATAAGAAACAATCTAAAGTGCAATTGTAACATGTTTCATATTTTTTTTTGCAATTAACACTTATTTTTAAAATTTTTAAGGTTCAATTTAGGGCATTTCTGGAGAATGACCCAACTACTAAACAGGGAAATGTTGCCAGACAGGTAATTTTCTTTCAAAATGTTAATAGCTTCCGAGATAAGAAATGCTTTAAATCTCCGGTGTTACATTTACAGAAAATAAAGACGCTATATATAGGTCGTAAATAAAACAATTCGGCAAGAACCAAACAAGTCTAGATTGTTTTTTTATGTTTTTAAAAATCCTCGAAATATTAACTAAAGCTAAAACGTTTCCCACTAGGTATCAAACCTGGGACCGCTCTGACGAAAAGCATGTCCGAATTAAAATTACAATACTTACGCAATGAACGCTTTGGCGAAGAGATATCTTTCCTGCAAAGTAAACTTATAAACTTTTTGGGCTCATTTGGTTCTTGTGGGAAACCCTCAGTTGTATTAGAATAATTGTTTGTAGCGAATTAATCTGAAGAAATATTTCACATTGGAAAACATAATTACTAAGAGCTTTCAGAACAATCTGGAAGGAATAAAAATAACGCACTAAAATAAAGTAACGATATTTTACTATTACCAGCATGTTCAGGGGAAAGGGGGGGGGGAGTTACTAAACGAGAATTGGACTAATCACCATTAGAACCAACTGAAAGTCGTTAATGGGGTTGAACGGGAAAGTAAAATGGTAGCATATAATGGTAAAGTTAGAGAGGAGGGAGGAATAGGAAGTCGGAAACAAGCTCTATGTATTCGTAAATGAGATTTCATTCTTCATAGAAAAGCTGTCTCCAAAGTTCTCACCATAGGGTCAGGGTCACCATAGAAAATAAACGTGGATACACACGGAATTTTCATTTCATTATCTACTTGACACCTTGTTCTCATGAAGTGTATGGCGGCGGTTTTATTAGCACCAATTTAAATTATTTGCTATCGTGGGCTCGAGGCAACGGTGTAGGTTGTTTTCTTCCTGGATCTCATTCATGTCACAGGAAACAACATTGATCATAATTTAACTTAATAAGAAATTGAGTAATCTCGAAATGCCCCCAAATACAAATGTGGAATATCATATTAACGGAATGATAGTTTATGAAGTTCAGCAACCCAGTGACACTGAGAAGCAATACATTGTGCACATACCCGCTATTGTTACTTACGAAGGCACGAAATTGCTCAAATAATTCAAAATAAGCTCCTTTCATTTTATCGAAATTCAGAAATGTAAGATCTCTAAATTCGCGAATTTTTATTTCCGAAGTGATCGGGTGTTTGTTCGTTGACCAATAATACATACAGTGTTGTTTCAAATATCCTGAATGGATTAATGCTTAACTGTTCTCGTTAATATTTAAGACAATTTTTTTTTTCTGGGATTTCATATAATTTAAAATGCGACACAGTTTTCCTTCCATCTCATATTTGGGAAAACTGGTTTAATTAGTCCTTGATTAGAAAAAGTAGTCATGTTTGCATATATCAAATCGCATTTTGAGTACAGCGGGTGAGAAACCTTTGTGAAATATGATCCAGTGGTGAATTTCTTTTGAACCTTCCTGCCGATTTCAGTGCAACTTCCACTTTTTGTTGTAGCATATTTCCTAAAGAACACAAATACACAATGTAAGAAATCTTGAAATTGTTGGTAACCTTGAAATGTTAAAATAATTGTCTCCCCACCCCACTGTACCATAAGATCCCAACTTCTGTTCATGACGAAGCCTGACGCGGTGGCTCAGTTGCAAAGGGCTCACCTCTGGTGCGTGGGGTTCTCGGTTCGATGCAGGCTTGTGCCATGTGGGCTTTGTGGTGAACAAACGCCGTATGCGTGGGTTTTCTGTGGATTTTCCCGTTTCCTTCCACTTTCTTCATCCCACCAGTTCTCCCATTATCATCCATTCGGCCTATCAAAAGTTGACAGTAGGCCTTAAACAAAATTTTGGAAAAATGATGAAGTCTGGTTCTAATTTCTATTTAATGATAAAGCTCTAAACTCTTTCTTAATATTGTTTAAGTTTATTTTAACATGAAGGGGAATATAATTGATGATGATAGGTTATTTTATCAACTGCCAAAAATAAGAAATTTAATCGCATCGCCCTTATTGCTAGTTTTAAACTGTGCCGGAGAGTGCGTGTTTTTCTTCCCTTAAAAATTATATATTTTGGGTGGTAATATTGGTGGTAAAAATAATTTCATTTTGTATTCTCAAATTCTTGTTACCAAATTCATTGATTTTGCAAACATAGGTAATAAGTCAGGGTAATTCAAGAAAGTATAAAGAGTCAAGGAATCTTAAATTAAAAAGGCTAAGAAACAATAAAGGAGATTTTTTGCCTCAAGGACTCTGACGTGTTGTGACCACTGCACTGGTGTGTAAAGTCTAGGGTAATTGGGGTGGAGTAGTTACGTTGTTTGGTTCATATGGCTGCTTTAAGTAAAGTCCTTGAAATAGAATTATTATTATTAGCTCTTATTGTACTGTACAATGGTGTTCTTCCAAGTTCATAAAATGTTGAATTTTGAAGCCTTAAAATTTACAGTGCAGTTAGTTCTGCTCAGCCATCGTAGGTCGGAATTTGAGTTGTGGAAAAAGGTGTAGAAATCCTGAAATTGATGTTAAGTAAATGCTTTGTCTGGAGTAATAGAAGCTTAAATTTTATGTAATTTCGTTTGTATTACTGCCTAATACTTAAATTTATGTGAGTTTTTTTTAATTGTTTCAGGAACGTGAAGCTCGTATCGAAGCAAGGCGAAAAAATGAACGAAGTAATATTGTATTTGCATTTGGAAGTTCCACTCCAAGAATGTTGGAACCAGCTGACAACACAGGAACATTTTGGGGGACACGGAGGTAATTTTTATTTTAACTTTTAAACTTGGAAACAACAAAGGGTAGAGATAAAATGGACACAAGTGTCGTAAAATTAGGAGTTATCGAAGAATAGAAACGTAATTGAGTTAAAATGGGATGATCATTAGAGAGAAATTGTGGATAAGTGAGTGATAACTCGGAAAGGGAATGTGAAAATAATAAGAAGGAATACGGAAAAACGTTTAGAAATAAGTATGTTCCAGGTTCATGAATGGAGAATGAAAGAAAAAAGAGAAGATAAAACGACCAAGGGAGAACCAAAGGTACTAAACAGTCATTTGGTAGTCAGAATGATGATAAACTGGTTTTAAGTCTTGCTGGTGATGGAAGATTTAGTTCCTGCCGTTTTCTGTCGTTGAACCTCAGTGTTCGTGCTAATTAGAGGTAATAATTTATGAGATGCACTACAAAAAAATTTCTGGGATTAAACAGATTTACCTTGTGTCCAAAAGTTCGCTAGTCCTCGAGTACGTAGTACGCCAAGAAGCAGTCTGTGTACTAGGTGCTTGTGTATTTAATATGGCACACTGCGCTACATACGATCTGTCTAGATTTACATTTGAAAACTTTAAACTCAAGTGCAACATAAATAGTGTGCTGCGAATTCGGTGTCGTAAAAGCAACATCAAAGTAGTAAAGTAAATATTTGAAATACACTATGTGTGATCGATTTGCGTTGGCAGCTGCTGCTCAGAGCCATATCACTTATAGTTGCGGAAATACCTTAGCGACCTTACCCCATTCCACGACCAGAACAGCACGGATCCTTCTCTCCCTCTTTAACCACAACTTTTCCACGCGCCCTGCCATGCTTTTTCTTCCATCATTGCCAAATTTCTTTCTAAAAAAAAAAAAAAACACGTGCAAGAAGAAGAAAGCACTTATTTTTCACCAAAAAAGAAATTGTATTGCAGAATTGTACAGTAAGGCCTATAAGGTTATGTTATCTTATTTTCAACTAGCC
>JAGDQP010040078.1:0-17438 GCA_022664845.1 Lepisma saccharinum | reverse complement strand
ATAGAACTATAATATCACTCTAAGATATGACGGTCAACTTTTGCTAAAAAGACGAGACTCATTTAGAATGTTATTGATCTAACGCTTAGAGCAGTTGAAAAAAAAAACAAAAAAAAACAGGACAGTTGATTATTTGGTGATAATAGCATAGAAATTGTATTGGGTTGATGAGAATAAAATATCCGCCTCAGGTGCGTCATGTTGAAAGGGCAAATAAATTAAAACTACATTACCTGGTTAATCAAAGTAGTCGCCATCTGCAGCCTAGCACGGGTGCCATCGCTCAGCCAACGATTGGATTCCTTGGCGAAATAAGTCTGGAGTCTGTGATGCGTAGAATTAATTAACTGCATGTTGCACCGCCCGATCATTAGGGAAGGGCTTTTTTGCCAAGACGTGATCGAGATGCCGAAAGAGGTGGTAGTCAGTGGGAGAGAAATTGGGGAATATGGCAGGTGAGGAGGGTTTTCATACTGCAACTCATGGAGCCTGCACCGTTCTTTGCGCGACGTGTGGGCGGGCATTGTCATGGAACATGAGCGTGTATGTTGACCATTGTTGGATGCTTATGGACAAGTTTGCGGTACATTTTATGGAGTTCATCACTGTAAAGATCTGCATTGATGGTTTCACCTCGCCTGAGAAAGACATGATGGATCACTCCCACCATAGACCGCCATACCAACACCACCACCTTACGTGAGTGGAGAGGTGGTTTAGGACACAGTCCTGGACGTTGATCACGATTCAACCATTGTGCTGACCGTTTACGATTGTCATAGCAGATCTATTTTTCATCTGAAGTGACAATCTGATGCAGGAAACCTTCCCGTTTATTCCTTACTGTCAGAAAACTACACACTTCCGGACGGCAATTCTTGTTGGCCGGTGTCAACTCATGTGGCACCCATAAGTCCAGCGTTTTCACCTTACCGATCGCACGGAGCCAACGACTGACAGTGGTATAATATATGCCTAACTCATCTGCAATGGCACGAACACTTTTCCGAGGGTCCTCTTCCACGGTGTTCCTGAGCAGTCCACCCGAACATGATGTTGGTCGGTGCCCACGGAGCTCATTTTGCAGTGTTGTGTCACCGGAACTAAATTTGAGAAACCAACGGCGAATGGTGCGTTCATTCGCCATTCCTGTCCCAAATGGACTGTTTGTTTTTTGCGGCCTTGCTATGCAGAATGCCCGTTTGAATTCATAAAGAAAAATCACTCGCAATTGTGTGTTCTCCATGCTGCACTTTCATACAACCCTGTTCAACAACACACTGTGTTGTGACTGTCTGGGTACCCCAGCCTGTTTGCTGGTCGTATACAGACTTTGTGATAGACGCGTGACCTCAGTTGATCCCTGTGTTGTGTTGCTGAGCTGCGTTTCCCACCAGGCGTCAAAGCTGTCGTTTCATTCGCATCAGCCCAATTCTTGTTAAAATGAAATTTCTGATTTCCAGGTTTATTCCAGTGCAGTTTATAAATTATACATTTTGCAGGTACCTCGTGAAGAATTTGATAGTAGGCTACTTCTTAGCACCACCGAATAATCGTCATGAGGTATTACGCATCGTCGACACAGTTTTGGATTTTAATCAGGATGAACGGGAACGTATAGGTCTTACTGGAACATCAGGTGGTTGGTTGAGAAGTTTAATGTGGCGAGGAGGACCACAACAATCAGGCCTGATGCAGAGAAACATTTCAGGAACGACTTCCGAACAGGTAATTTATTTCATTAAGGTATTTTGATTTTTTTCTTGCAAATGCAAAGCTGGATCAGGTATTTTGTTCCATTGGCATAATTTTCGTGTGTTGCCATATTACTGGTCTTCAGTCATTGTACAGCCGGAGACAAAAAATGGACAACTCTAAGTAACGTGCAAGACAACTCTTTACTTTGTAAGATGGGTTTCCCCCCAGTTTTACCAGGCAAATGCTGGGATGATACCTCAAGTAAGGCCCTGGCCGATAGCTTCCCCATCATTACCTAATTCATCCGGGCATAAGTCCAAGATGTCTAAAGGCTATATTTGTTTGTCAGTAATATTTGTTGTGGTTGATTTGGTTTCAGACAGGTCCTACATTTTAGATTAAGACATTGAAAAATAATAATTAAGGCTATTAAACTAATATCAGTTTACGTGCTCGGTAATCGTAAAACTAATTTAAAGTGTGCTACTCCTGGACAGTTCGTGTCATGACTGAAATACACCACTTTCATTTCGAGCTCCACATTCACCTTACATTTGGTTTAGAGCTGTAACGTATATGATTAAAAGGGAAGAAACCAAAAGAATACATTTTTAATATCATAAAGGACTTAGTACTTTATTTAGCTTAGAATGAAAATTGCATCGATTACCAGTTCTATTTGTAACGTTCGCTTAGAAGTTTGTCAAGAACCATAGAAATTTATTGTAATATATGGTAAAAAAGGTACTTATCTAATACCAAGACAGGCGTACACAAACATTATAAATACAATAGAAAAGTGGCAACGTTTCGCAGAAGCGTGTTCACATGATAAGAGAAAATGGACAGAGGACTGGTACGGGACTGGTGCTAAGGAGTCGCCATGTTGCCTAATGCACGTATATATCACTAGCACAAAAGAAACCCGGAAGGGCAATTTAAGGTAAATTTATGATAAAAAGGAATGTATTTACTTAGAGTTTGTTTGTTCCGGCTCCACGTACCCCTACCTTTTTTTTTTTTTACCTATTCCCGAAGATACACAAACCAGGTAACCCAGGCCAGCCAGCTATAATTCTCCTACTGAACGCATTTCAGCTCTCGTTAACTCCTTCTTTCAACCACATGTTCAAGCGTTGTCTGCCTACATACGCGACACCAAACCCTGTAAATTAGCCTCTTCCTTCTGACATATTGCTTTATACAATTGATCTTCCTTATATTAGCAGCTTTGGAATTCTTCCTTAACCAGAGGCCCAAAGCTCATAGCCCAACCACAGCTTTCCTTAACCTGGCCAACCTAGTTCTCATATGTAACAACTTCACCTTTCACGACAAACATTATCTTCAGATCCGAGGCACTGCCATATGTACGAGAATGGCACCTTCTTATGCTAATCTGTTTATGGGCAAACTCGAACATGATTTCCTGCAAACTCAACCTTTAACGCCTCTACTCTGGATAAGGCTCTTGGATGATATCCTAATGTTATGGACTCATGGTGAAACCAAGTCTCAACACACTCCTAGAACAGCTGAACCAATTGCGTGTTGTCCAGTTCACTTGGTCCATCTGTAACAAAAAAAGTCACATTCCTTGACGTGAACATACCTTTAAATAACAACACCCACACCACTTCCGTTCACATAAAACCTACCAACTATATGCAGTATTTACATTACTCAGGTTCCCATCCTTACCACACCATGAAAGCAATTCCTTTCTCTGCCCTCAAACGACAACGCCTGAATTCCACCACCTCTGCTATTGAAACTTACAACCAAAGCCTCCAGGAGGATCCAGTCAACCGAGGTTACCCATCTAACGTTGTAACCAGATTCGCCGTGGATCCACCCACTCAAACCTCCAGCACTAATCCCAATCCACTGGCTCTGATCACCAAGTTTCATCCTAAACTAACCAAGGTCAAACAAATCCTACATTCTCATTTCCACATTCTCCAATCGGACCCAGACACAAGATTAGTATTTCCCACCAAACCTAGATTAGTTTTTCAGCATCGTAAACTTAGAAACATCTTGGTCCGTACGAATCCTTCCTGGCCACTACCCCATATCGGCTCCCACATATGCAAGGGATCAGATGTAATAATACCTGCTCCATTTACATCACTTCTCCCACAGTCACTATCAATACTGTTAGTGGCCGGTACACCCTCAGTCCCAAGGGTACATGCCACACCTCTACTGTAATATACATCCTAACCTGCAAGTTCTGTAATGCCATTTATGTGTGTGTGTGTGTGGGGGGGGGAGACAGGTGGTGTTCTGAACCTTCGTATTAACAACCATCGTCACTTTTGCACTATCAGCAAACCGGATGCCGCAGTCTCCTTACACACTGAGTCGCACAACACCAATTTTGATTTATCCTTCCTGGTTGCCATAATACATGTTTTGCCCCCTACAATCAGCACCTCAACTCGCGGTCTGTGGTTCGGGACGGGCGTAAGCCAAAGCGCTGTTACCGCCCATACAAATCATTTTATCTTATAACGCGGTTTGTGGGAGGCCGCCTTTATTCATGGTTTGAGCGCGAAAATAAAACCTGGCCTTAACCTTCAATAACTCTAAACCTCCCGTTTCCTCTGCATTTTCAGCACATTTCCTTCCACGATCGTATTCTATTCTATATCATACATTCTATCTCTTATCCTCTCCCACCTGACACCATCTTAGTTACAGTTTATGTGACGTCACTGTATACCAACATTCCCCACACCCATGGTCTCGCTGCCCTTGAACACTTTCTCGACACACGCCCTAGTCCTCGTAAACCCAGCACACCTTTTCTGCTTCAGCTAGCCCAGTTTCTCACCATGAACAGTTTCACCTTTGGGAACCACAGTTTCTTGCAAATCAAAGACAGCCATGGGCACTCGCATGGCTCCTTCCTATGCCAATCTTTTCATGGCCTGGAGACCCTATACCCCAACCCACACATCTCAAACCTTTCACCTGGCTTCGCTGTATCAACGATACTTTCTTCATTTGGATCAACGGACAAGAGTCACTGGAAACATTTCTGTAAAACCTCCCGTGAAATTCACTTGGTCCTTCTCGAGGGAGCACAAAACTTTCTTTGATGTGGATGCTTGACTCAAGAACAATCGACTTGACTTGTACCGATCAGGTAGCCGTGTGGTCTAAGGCGTTAGGACAACGACTCGAAGGTGCCGGCAGGGTCATGGATTGGGACGATAACTCGAACGTGACGAGTGATTGGGACGGGCCGAAGTCAACAGTTACTAGACTGGCCCATATAATACAAAATAAATAAATAAAATAAAAAACAATCGACTTTAGACACACGTTCACATCAAACCTACCAACAGTATGCAGTATCTCAATTTCAACAGCTCCCATCCAGCTCTCTTCCGTACGCTCTTGTTGTCCGGGCCTTTCGCACCTTGTTCCTCTGATGACCTGATTCAAAATTATTTCAGTACCCTTTCCTCAGCTCTCACTGACCGTGGATATCCCAAACATCTCATCCGTAAACAACTGGACCGTGCCAGAAATCACTCTAACTGCAACCGAGCTCCCCGCGATGCTACCTTCGCTCCCAATCTTCTTACCCATTACCACCCCAGCCTTCAGGCCCTCCAAAAGCTCCCCAAACTAGCAAACCTCATACCTACTGCGTCACCTGAAAGAGTTTTCCCGTCGTGTCCCAAAATAGTCTACCGCAGACCTCCGAATCTCAGCATGATTCTCACCAGAACTGGACCAATCCCGCCCCCTTAGCCAAACCTGGCAAGTGTAGTAGACCTCGCTGCAGAACCTGTCCTATTTTTTTTTATCCCAGTCTGACCTTGAAACATCCTGTCACTCACAAAAAGACGTACTCTTTCGGACACTCCGGCAGTTGCATATCTCCAAACTCATTTCTCTCTCTCAGTCTAACCTATGTTTCGCTTTCTACGTTGGCGAAACCCAAACTCCTCTAACAATCCGCATCAACAACCATTGCTACTCCTCCAAATCACAACCCGCACCTCTCCATACCCAAACACACTTCTTATCACGGCTGCACCTTTGACGAAACCTTTCAGTCAGCATCCTGAAAAATCCTGTATTCTGACTCACCCTCCACAGTTAGAAAGAGATGGAGGCAGACGTACATCTGTATCCTTTCCGCCAACCATGAAACCGGCCCCAACTGCCTGTAACTCCCTCCAGCGCAGTTTCTTCTTCTTGCATTCTCTTCTTTGTTCCGTCTCTAGTTGCACTTCTATTCTATATTTCAATGTTATTTCTGTTCTCCCTTTCCCCTTAATCATCATTATTATTATTATTTCCCCCTCCCATCTGATTCTTTACTCTTATTCCTTCAGAAATCCCCTTCCATACTCCTAGTAACCTTCGCACTTTTTTTTTCTCCATTTGGTGTTTCTCCGACCAATCTAGTCATTTTCCCGCTCCATAACTTGGTCACACTGTTACCCAGCATCAATTGGCAACATGGCGTATCTATTCTTAACACAAGTTCCACACCTGTCCGTTCTGTCCTTTTTCTCTCCTACCATGTGGAAACGCTTTTGCGAAACGTTGCTGCTTTTCTATTGTGTTTGTGAAGTTACTGTACTCCTGTCTCAGCATTCTACTATACAAGTATACTTATTTTTCTACCTTTTTTTTTTACCAGTAAGTCACAAACTGGAAATATGTTTCAGGACATAATAGTGAGATTTGGCCCCTTCTCACCCTGCCTCCTCTCCGTTGTGGAAGATAAAAGATAATTACAATTCAGTATTAGTATTTTGAAAACAGCGGTAATAATTAATCGTTCTGTTCTTATTGTTGAGCATCGTCGAAACTACTCCAGTTGTTCTGAGAAACGCGTTAATTGGTTATGGTGCTGTTGGAATGGAAAATTGTTGTTTGTTATTCGAAATATTTCTGCTTCATACTACACGTAGCTATAGTTTTCGTGACAGCTGGTGGCATCTGATATATTTCCCTATCATATTTTATCCTCTTTCGGTAATTATGTGCATGTACTTAATTTGACTTACTTAAATTGTGTATGGTATACACATTATTATGTCAAGAAGATGCAAGGCTACTTGTATCATACAAATAATATGTGATCTGTTACATGATTGTGAATACTGCCCGAATATAATACTTGTAGCTGTGTGTGTCAGTTTGTCTGTATATCTATCTAGATGTGAATTATTTACTCTTTTTCTTTCTTTTCCAAGTCCTTGTCCGAAGCGTTCATAACATTTCTGGAGAATGAATCGCGTCCAAAACCACAGCTAAGAATGCTTCCAGAACCAAGGAGAAAAACAAGCATTAATAGTGAATCTTCAGTAAGTGTTTTTTCTTCTTCTTCTTTCACTAGTTTGTTTCTAAATAGTTAGTGAATGAGTTCCGAGTTCATTATTAATTTCGAGTTCAGTTAGAATCAGTAGTTCACAAAATGTGTGGCTTAAATCATAGCGAAGGAAGTATGCGTTAGTAGTCGAAATGCTAATCCTTTCCATTGGCAAGGATCATATTTACATGAATCTTCCTTTCTAAAGTAAACTCTAATTTCAGATACCTGGTTGCGAAATTTATAGCTTCCATTAACGTAAGGGATTAAACGGTTGTTCCTTAAAGTAATGATTGGAAATGAAGAATTACGATGTATTAGTAAAATACACAAGACTTCTTATTAGATTGTATATGTATTCAAAAATTCTCTTGATTTCCAGCTTTGAATGTATTACGATTTTGTATTGGCAGTTTTAATATAAATTTCGGGCCTTCTGTTAATTCTGTCTTTTGTGCAGCAATATTTTGGAAACTGAGGAACGATCTAGGGTATCATCGAATCTTGGGTAAATGAAAGTACAAATCATTCAGAACTTTTTTGAAAGGATTGCCCATTTTCAAAGCTTACTTATTTAATATAAATTTATACTCACATGTATATTTGTGAACATATGCGCAGCACGCGTCGTCTGTCTTTAGTCCATTAGCTTACTAATGACAAAAATAAATTGTTTATTCTGTTGTAACAGGTAACGAATTATAACTTGAAAACGGGTGCCATTATTTCGTGAATAACTTCCCTAAGACTCTTCATTTCTATATGAATTCTAGATGTTCAGCTTTTTCTCAAGACCGTATTATTTCCGTGAGTACTCTGATTTCAGTAGAAAACCTTGCACTTGCAATGACTTTAATTCGATCAGCGTCGCTGGAGTTCGCTTTCTTCGTTCTTACGATCCCCCTTCACAAGTATATTCTATATATTTGCGTACATATGCAAGCACATGGATTTTGGGGTTCATACCTACTAATTCCTAATTTCGCCCTCTTTTCCAGGAAACTTCAGCGCGTTCCACTCCTTCACAAGAAGTCTCAAGAAGTCCTCTACTTATGACAGACGTGGTGCTTCCGACCTTCTTCACATTCCCAGTAGGAAGAAGTAGCAGCAGTAGCATTTTAAAAGATGTGTTGAAAGAAAGCTGACGCAGCTGTTACATGCAATATTAAATTTTGTATTAATACTTTGTAATTTCATGTATTTAAAATTGTAAATTTATGAATAATCTAAACAGTTACTTTTGTGATTTTTCTAAAGACAACACCTAAAAGATTTGTGTTATAACGAGATGCATCTGGTATTCCGATATTTAGGACCCCTTGAGGATACCACTTTTATGTTTTGTCTGTAACAAAACATTACCTTTCTGTTCTTACAAGGAAAACACCCATAGGCCAACACATGAATTTACTTGAACGGCACAGTAAATTAATTAGCTCCTTGTGCTAAAGCTATCGAAGTAAACTTAAGCTGCTAAACGGTAAAACTCCTACCACTGAACTAAGGTCAGAGTTGGCCCCAAAGGTCATTCAAAAGTTAAAAGATGCTCTGTTAATTCTCAAACTAAGACTATAATCAAAACAACAATTGAATCGTAATGTTACATGAGAGGTGGCCCAACATTTCGCGCTATATTTTTGCCATATTGGATTCCGATAAGTTTTTTTTTTTTTTTTTTAAATAGTAAGGGGTGTCATGTGATATATCAATTTGGACCAAAAAGTCACGCAAATGCAATAGTAAAATTAGTTTTAAGACTATTCAGTAGTTTTCAAGTTTCTATTTATAAATGCGTATGAAATGTGTGGAGGGCTAAACCATGAGAATAGAGGTAATTTTTAGCCGCAGGAACTCCGCGTCTTGGAAAAGATTGGAAACCCTAACGTAAGGGATATTAACGGAGGTTGCATGAAAAATCAAAAAAACAGAGACAAACAACACAACTAATAAATAAGTACTGTACTCTCACTGCTACTATAATTTAAATCTATTGAGATAATTGAGCAGCTCCTTGAAATCGAAATGTTTGAGATGATAGTTGTAATTTGTCGACTCGTGGTTTCGTTACGACTTTTGAGATATGAAAGCCAATGTTTTGATATGAAATTGGGATAATCGGAAATCTGCAAGAGTTTCTTCTTCCCATTGTCGAAGATTATATTCATTAACTTGAATATGTTGGCGCACCTGCAAGAATTCTTAAAACATTATCTTCCTAACGGCGACGAACAGGCTTCATCAGATAATGTTACTTCGTCATAGTAATCGACATCATCAAATTCATCATATTCCACATCTGGAGTATATTAACTTTTCTTATCATAGTTGTAATGTCTACCCATACACTTTGGTAGAACATTGTAGAGATATTTTACTAACATGATATGCTCTTCCGTTGGTTTGGATTCACCGTGAAATGAAACTGCAGCATATTCGCCGTATCACGTACATCTTCGGCCATAAACTTACAAATGTTCAAACGATTCCGGGTCTTAGTAGCCCAGTCAACACGGAGAAAGATAAATAAAAAAAAAGTGGCTCCTTGTTTGTAGAGAAACTCTCTCGTTGAACTATCTCCGTGTACACAGACACTTGAAACATGGAGAGCGACCGACATTTAGAGGCTTCCCATTGAAACAACTCTTGTAGCAGCGATAGTGCCTGTGAATAATAAATAACTTGTTTCAAGTGACTTGTACTTTTCACGCAATCGTCTTCACAATCCCTTAGCTAAGGGTTCACTAATTTTTCAAGTTGCCGAGCACCTTCATTCGTATCTACCGGTATACCCTGCCACAAATGATGCAATACAAATACGTATCACAACACAATAATCATCATCAGCTAGTATGAATTTGGAATTTGAATCTATTTATGGCCCTTAGGCATCCATGGCTCAGGCCGGGATAGCGAAAGAACGTGGGAAAGAGTCGGACAGGTTCTAAATTGAACGTAACCCTGGCATTCATGTGACTGAGGGAAACCCCTTGAGAAAAATCAGTCAGGATAGTATGCCATTGGCTATTGAACGTCGTACCTTCCGAAGTTAATCATAGAGCGATCCCACGCGTCACGCACTGACATTTAGAATACACTTTTCGACATCAATTGTCTTATAACATCTCTTACAAATTCCAAAAAGGCGATTTCAGCACACCGTATGATAGAGGAGACATTGAAGAATACGCCAGCCGGGTGGTCGAGCGGTGTGCGGCGGTAGGCTATCGACTCAACGGTCCCGGGTTCGAGTCCCGGCAGGGACATGGGTGTGGATTTTAACACTTAACAGCTAAAGGCAAATCGTGACGGGCCAACTGGCCCATATAAAAATAAAATTTTATTGAAGAATACATCCCGGTGAAGGAACACGTAATCAATGATAATACTTAATGTTAAAGTTGTTGTCACGCACTAACATTTTTGCAACCCGTACTTACACTCTGACATACATTTCCCCACAAACTTTCTGCATGTATGGACCCCAAAAAAATTCAAAAATCCACATCAAAGATGAATGTGTAAAGTGTTATTTCCATTAAAAAAAATAAAAAAAATCCACATACTATATAGCCCCATGGACACTGATTCACTCGTCCATATAAGTTCACAGCCCAAACTACTGAAGCTAGAAACACCAAATTTGGTACGAAGGTGTAGGACCATGAGTAGGTAAAGGAAAAAATCCGACATTTTGAAAAAGTCGCCATCTTGGATCCAAAATGGCCACCAAACCCATTGTTGTATAGAATAGAGCTTAAACCGCTGGGGCTAGCGAGATGAAATTTGGCATGAAGGTACATCATCATTAGTAGGTTGCGAAGGCAAAATAAAGCACGGATCTTTCCTTAGTCGTGATGTAAGGAATATATCTTTAGGAACGGTTTCATATATACGTACCTGTGTAAAAAGCGATAAGGAATTTGTGGTGATGCCCAGTGCAGTGTTTATTTCCTTAATTTGGCTTAAAACCTATTTCCTTTTATCTTTTTTTTTTTGTGTGTGTGTGTGCAATGACACAAAAACTAACGGAGTAGATGTGAAGTGTGAAGACTCGTTGATGCTCCGTGGGGGGTCTCCAGAGTGTGTTAGTGGACGGATGACAACGACCAGATTCGAACTAAAGTGCTTTATTGGTTTATTTGAAGTGTTTAATTGAAAGAGGGTCTTTACGAAAAGCGCGGAGAACCCTAAGCACGAAGAAGTACTCGCTACTTGACCACCAAAGGAAGATGAGCAATGTGTGACATCTAAGTGCAAAGTAACGATTTTAAATTGTTTGGCAACTTTTTAGTACGTTCGATCAAAAGAAGTAATAAGTTCGGCAAAGTGTATTATAACATACAACTTGGGGAGTGTATATGCCTAAAATCTGCAGTTATTTCCTACAAATGTGACGTTTCTGGTACATCCATGCCCTGAAGACAGTTTGCTGCAACGGAAAAGAAAAGTATGCAGCAACGCCACAAAACTGTCTTCGTATCCCGTATCGTGATTTATTCGATTTGGTCTATTTCCACATATTGATAAGTGTGTCCAATGAATGTATTTCTATATTTTTCAATCTAAAATCATTACATAGTTAGTGGCAAAAATTGGTATTGAAATCTCGAGCTCGATCTGCGGTTGTGTATGTGTGAATCGTCAAAATGATGCATATAAATTACGTATTTATATTTTTGTACGTTCCTTACTTAGTTGCTAAGGTGCATGCATTAAATAGTGAACAAGGTCACTCTTTAACTGCCGATTAACATTTCGACACCCTAGGTGAAATTTTCAAGTGTTCATTCCTGTCAGTCACGACGATATTCCTTCGCATCATGATCTCCAGTAAAGGAATTCAGAAAGACCCATCCTATGTGAAGAAGATAAGGAAGTTGCAACCACCTTACAACAATGCTTAGGCGTATTTCTGTGGGCAAGATTTATCTACGATTTCCCCGGAAAGTCAGCGATAGTTTAAGACTTGCAGAAGAAGAAATGGACCAGTCAACATGACGCTGCTTCCCAGGTGCTGAAGGACGAATTGTGCAAGAACGTACTGCTCGAACACCCAAACATGAAACATCCGTTTCACGTCATAATCGACGCTTCAATCCTCAGCACGGTGGCTGTCCTTTATCAGGAATACGACGGGGAACTTCATATTATTGGATTCACTGGGAAGATCTTGAAACCGGCTGAGAGCAGATACTCACTTACTGAAATCGAATTCCTTAGCTTCATCCATGCTGCCCGAAAATGGAGATCACTCTTCTATGGTCGCAAGATAATAGTCCAGACAGACCACATAGCATTGGTACATTTTAGGACAATGGAACATCTCAACCCACGATTGTACCCATGGAACTTTTAGATACAAGACCTTAACATCGTCGTCGAGTATTTGCCAGGAAAACAAAACATGGATGAAGACCGGAAAGTCATCACGGTCCATAGTCAAAGTTATTCCAGACTAGATCGTCACTCACAGTCGATCTACCAGGAAGATAGAGAACTTGGAAAGATCATGAAATATCTTGACAACCCGGATGATACGAACACAGAGTTAGGTGGATCCAGAACCGCAAACCAAATTTACAAGATAACGGACTACTACTCCAAAGGGACTTTCATCAGCCCGAACGACTGCGTGTCGTGGTACCAGAGTCTGATTCAAGACGTCATCAGATCAGCACACGACGATTGTGGACATTTCGGAAAGAACAAGACGACGTCTCTCATCAAGGAAAACTTTATATGGAAGAGAGCAGACAAGGATGTTTCGAACTGTCAGAAACTGCTTGGTGTGCATGAGGACAAAGATGGTCTCATCCGCTAATGCACCTGATGAAGACCGTCCTAGCTAGTCGCCCACGTGCTCTACTTTCCATTGACTTGGTAGGCAAGCTCCCCATTGTAGTAGTAGGATTTTCGTACCTGTGTACATGCCTCAACGTGTATACTAGATTCATCTATCGTCTACCCGATAAAGAATGCCAGCAGCAGTAATATCAGACAACGGTCTCTGCTTCGTTTCGCAGAAGTTCCACGATTGGGCTGCACAAAAGAACATGAAGCTCCACTACACGACACCGTACTATCCTGCTTCGTCACCATATGAGAGAATTCACACGCCTCTGGACAGTATTTTGCAAGATCTCCCACGTCGATTGGCCTAAATATGTCGCAGAGATCACTCTTCTTCTAAATTATTCACTGACTGACTGTTTGACAACGTCGCCCGCCTCGCTGATGCTGAACGCGGATGTAACCACCCCAATCTTAGGAACACCTCGGCATCCGAACTCAAGAGGAAGTTACAGAACCTGATGGAATTGGCTGGTCCGGTAAACTGGTTATGGCAGATATCAAGAGGCCTTTACATCTGTACAAAGGTGAATAATGACAATGTGGTCGAGTTATTGGACCCTACTTCTGGAGAAACTGTTGGACTGCAGTCCGTCCAGCGCTGCAAGATCTGGGAACCAACCCATGAAACAAGAAGAATGGCTTGAAATGGCGAAGAGGTATACAACGTCACGCAACACCGTTAGTTGCGACAACGAAAGGACTGAAGAAGTAACAGTGCACTTCTTTGATAGACAGTACTTCGATCCAACAAAGACAGATGAAGAGAGAAAAACGAGCAATGCGGTATGGAGCAAATTGATCAAGGCATTTTGTCAGAAAGTAAAATATCCTTACCACGAAAAGCATGTAGCAATACAATGGGTAAATGCCATTAATTGGAAAAATTAAGTTTTGTAATTTTTCCAACCCTGAATAGCTTGTAGAAATGTAAATAAAAGTAAACAAAGCGTATGATGTTCAATATAACCATACATAGTAGTTGTACGATTTAAATGTCTTGCATAATAATGTGAAGGAGTTATATTATGAAGAGCATTTGAAAAAATTGCATTAGTAGTAACGTTTGAAACTCAAAGTCATATAGCCATTATAGAAATGAATGAATGAATACTTATGTCGTAATTAAATGATATTCTTGTGTATTATTACAAATATGTTTATGTAAAGAATTAAGATTTATTTTATTGATATGTTAGATTATTTATGATCCCATTATGTTTATTGTGTTAGTGTTTGTGAATTACTTTTATGTTTCTGTCTAATGAAGAAAACGGCACAAAACTATACATCTAAGTAAAATGTTTTACTGTATTTACCAGGACAAACAAAGGGTCCCCCCTGATTTTTATGAAATTTGTAAAAGAATTTGTTTAGTTCAAAATTTGCAATATATATATTCTAGTATGATGTGTTTTGTATTTGTGTTTCTATCTTGTGTAGTGTAATGATATTTTGAATAATGTTTATGTAATGTAAAGATGCCACAATGTAATTAGTAGGTCTAGGAATTTTAGGTGCTGCACCTTAATTTTTTTGTGTGTGAAAATGAAATAAAAGATACTATTCCGCAAAATAAGCACGTATTGAACTCAATCGATGCTGTTTCGGTAGCACTTTTTTCACAACCTCAGAACCTTTTGCACCTTTATCACGTTATTTGTTTTAAAGTATTAATAAAATTCAAAATTAGGTGCTCACTTGCACACGCTCCTGTCAACCTAATGACAAAGGTTGCGTTCTCATAAATCTAAATACAGAATTACCTATCGTGTTTATTTTTTGAAACGAGAGGCTTTTATAAACAGTGCCAACAATGACGCATTACAATTGCTAAAAGTTGTTCTCCTTATTTGTCGGAAGAACAATAAAATACTTCCATCATTGCCGCTTGCTGTATTGTTTACGAATTGTAGAAAAGTTTCTTTGTTGTTTCCTTCTCCCGCCTTAGCGAGCAAGGTACAGGAAAAAGGATGTTTTATTTTAATTCTACATTTCGCCGCAACCAGCTCAACGCTTAAAGTTTCAGTCTGTGATCGACTGATCGGTGCATCAGATTTTGATTGTTCACCATGCCATGAAGATTACCGAACTATCAGCCTGATAGCGCTCTCAGCTATTTTTCTTCGAGTAGTAAACACCAGATTTTACGGTAATCGTCAACTTCTTGCATGCAGAATTTGAAGAGAAACAGTTTGGATTTCGACAACGGACGCTATTGGTTTGTTACGAACAAGAAGAGAGGGGGACATACACAATAATAAGGAAGTAAACGTAGCATTTGTTAATTAAGAAAAAGCATTCGATCGAGTCAACGAAAATCTTGCAAGTATTGAAAAATTGAGATCACAGACTTATAGGGAACTTGTATCTAAATCAAAGAACAAGCTAGTAATGGTTTAGACAAAACCAAAGCGTCCCCGTACAAATTCAAACTATAACGTATCCAAACGAAAGAGTCAAAGTCATAGGGATTCAAAAGAACCTGCCAGTTTTGGAGTCAAACAGATAATTTCCCCCATCGTTTCAGATCATGACGAATCCAACGGTGTATGGCTCAACTCTGTCGTACTTGTAGTTGCTGAGATCGCACGGATCCATTGCACCGGATATCAGAACTGGAAGCGAAAATCCGGATTCCAGTTTCGGAGATACGGATATGGCCATCCATAGTACAATGTGTCGATCCGATGGTAGGATGTGGGTGTGGCGAATACCTCGTGAACATCTACAGACTGTATAGTGCAGACTGGGAAATTCGGTGGTGGTGGGATCATAGTCTGTCATATTTCTATTGGAGGGGACTTGGCCCCTTTGTTTAAGTGCCAATGTCACGGCACAAGGTTCGTTGACATTTTAAGCACTTTCCTGTAGCCATCCATTCTTCAGGGATTGTGGGGGAATGATTTCACGACGACAACGTCCCACTAATGGATTGGCCTGCGCAGAGTCCTGATTTACAGCTGATAGAATATATTTGGGATGCTTTTGAACGCCGACTTCGTGCTAGACCATACCGATTCACATAGCTCTCTCTCTCATTTCGGCGCTCCGCGAGGATGGGGTGCCATTCCTCAGGAAACCTTTCGCCGCCTAACTGAAAGTATTACTGCGAGAGTGCAGGCTGTCATTAAAGGTAAGTGTGGGCCAACACCGCATAGACTACCAGTGTTCCCGATCGGAGGCGGCCCAAACTTGTACTTCATTTTCAGTTGGGTGTCCAGATTCTTTTCATCACATACAGTATGAGTGATCGTAAATAGGTACTTTAAAGCGATATCCTCAGAACAAGAAACGAGTCTAGTGTTTGATGATATATTAACATTAACAAGATTCAGCAGCTTATGAAGATTGCATATGTGTTTACAACCCCTTACGTTCTTATTTTCATACGCATTTACCGATAGAAAAGAGTCAAATCGTATGACTAGTGATTGATTGTAACGGATAAAGTTACAAATCTAATTACAAGTAATACTAATTTAGGACATCCTACATTCTGCACCAAGATTAGAAACAACGTCGTATGTGGTGCAATTACGTACACAAACTGTTTGGTTCAAATTACCTAAATAGTAAAAAACTTACCATTACTTTCTCTTATTGATGCGTACGTGTGGCTCCTCATGAAGATTCCAGTTAGATTCGAAACGTATAACCTGTTGTGATTGATATTTTCACAAAAACAACGGAAGATAATTAAACTTAAGTACGAAGTACACACTTTAAATTGTACCCTCCATACACATTATGATCAAGTTATTTTTGTTTGCTTTGGTGTAACTCTGCCTTCATGTAGTCTGCTTGATTATGCTAACCATCGGTGCCGCAGACGACATCTAACGATTTGTTTATCACACGTAATAGCACATATCGACATATCATTAAGAGACTGAATAATTACCGAGTTGTGTTCCTTAAACTGTAGTAAATATTGTTTCATCAGTGTAATATTATTATACTTTACTTTGCTCTCTCAAGACATGTAACTGCATTATATTGTTAAAAATTGCTGATTTAAAATTCGAAAACTGATTTTTTTTTTTTTTTCATAGTAGGTAATAATGCTTAAGGTACAGAAATAAATGATTATTTATGCCATTTCGAAATGTTTCGAGGAAATGTAGGAGAGATCACCAAGTTACAGCAAAGTGTGTTCATTTTTCCCTTGGTGTGTACAATATTTGGGAAACTATTTAAAAGACAGCAGCGCAGTAATCATGCTATAAAGCGTGATTCTACCGCTGATTCAAAGAAAATACGCCAAGAGTTTAAAACAGCAGTATAATTGACTGTCGTTGATACAGCTACTTCATAGGAAACCTCTCATGTTTAAAGTTCTTTATCTTCTGTTACTAATATTAGTAGTATACTTGCGTGAATTAATGAACAAGTGGTATCCAGCCCCCTGTGGACCAGTCTGAAAAGTCGCGGACTTCGGATCGGCAGTGGAAAGACACGCGGGTTAGAGCCCCGCTGTCTGCCACACATACTAGTTTTCCTCAAAGTTGGAATGGAGGAAACTTCCGATTTTGAATCTCTGTAG
>JAGDQP010040077.1:0-17438 GCA_022664845.1 Lepisma saccharinum | reverse complement strand
CTAATGGTGAGGTGCACTTTTTCCTTCTAGGCCTACAAAACCCACATACACTCAAATGTTTGTACGCACACCGCACACTACGTACACGTAATTTAATGTTTCTGTTGTACACAGCCTGTCTTTAATGTCAATTAAATCATTTACGAATTATACGTTAGAGCTCTGGTTCGAATACAATTAATGTGTTGTTCTTTAATTGTACATATAGCAGTGATTATTATTGATTATTTGGTAACAACATGCTGGTTGAGACTGGCAACAGTGCCCAGGGGTATTGGGGAAACGGCGGTAAGAAAACAGAGATGTGAGAAAAGTTCCTGACAAAAGAATTATTAGTGTCGACGTAGTATCACAAGTGATCATATATTATTAATAAGAAGTGAACTTCAAAGCGTCGTGCAGGATTATAGACGATACATAAATTAGCGGACACAGGTGGTAAGGTAGAAATAAGACAGTGAAAAGTGTGCCCAGAACATTCTACGCGCAAGCAATGGCAGGAATGGAAATTCTGTAAAGTGTTTCAGTGGTGCTTCAAATAAAAAGATTGTGTGCGCAATAGTTGGCTTAGCAATCCTTTTGTCCATTGTAAATGTTATATTTTAACCTCCATCGCTGAGTCACTCTATGTGAATGAGAATCAAGGAAACTCGAGATACATCCAATACAGTTATATACACACACGAAGAAGAAACACAAAAGAGAATAAATCCGGGTTTCGTCCACTTGTCAACACGTGCCAAACTGGACTCCCGAGCGCGATTGATTCTGAGTCGTCACTAACACTGTCTGCCACCCAAAAACCAAGGGGGACGGAATGTTAATAATAAGAGGGGTACTGTGCCTTTTTCGCACAGTAACACACACACATTTTACAAGTTCAAACGATTGAGAAACAAGCTTTGCTGTCAATGGAAAAAATCGTCCCTACATCACACCCAATTCCAAATTTTCATTAACTTCCCCAACACCTAACACACACCAACAGTTTGAAAATACTGGCCATCGGCCACCAGAAAAAGCCAATAATTCTCAAACCCAACCATTCTTTATACCCTGAAGTGAATTGATGTTTGGGAATGAGGATGAGTTCGAAACAAGTATCCAATTTATATTAACACAGAAAAATTGACGATCGCCGCGACCGGGACTCGAACCCGGATCTCCCAGTTGCCGGATGGGCATGTTGTCCATTACACCACCACGACACGCAATTCTCTGTCTCTACGACTTGACGTGCCGTGGACTCATTCACGGCAGACAGCTCGTGGGAACAGGTCGTCTTTCACGGGTGCGCTCTAGCAGCTGCTGTGAGGTGACGTGTCAGTTCGAGTGTTTAACGGGAATTAAGCAAAAGTCTTGCTTCCTTTTTCTTTATCTGTGCTTTGGTTTTGTTTTATAAACTGATTAACTGGAACAGTCTGTTATTTTCTAGTGTGTTTGGTTATGATTCCCGGCGCCTGGAAGTCTAATGCTGGAGAAGTGATAGTTTCTTTTTGAGAAATTGTAGAAAATATGAGTGGCAAGCCAGCCTAAACACTGTCATTACGTCAGTGTGTGTGTACGTCGGAACAGTGCTATGTTTAATGGGTCCAGACAAGACATATGTTTTGTGAAAGAATTACGGAATTAAGAGTTACTTTGTATGATAGGTACCGTAAAACAATTTTCAGTGCGAATCGGGAGTGGTGTAGTGAGCTACCTTGATATCTATTGGGCTACTGTTATAATTGGAGCCTAGATCATTATGAAAATCGAGCGACAAAACACTCTCCGCATTCATTTCCAAAATGTTAAAAGACTACCGTCCAGTTTGACGGCACATGCTTTCATTCAGGAAAGTTTTGGGCTAAAAGTACAGGAAATCCTGTCTATAGAAATGGATTTACTTTCTTGGTTGCTGTTTTTAAAGCTTATTTCACCTGACATATGTACCGCACTGTTACTTAAGTGTGGCGGTACGGCGAATTATCGGGATGAGACTGGGACCTATCGTTTGTCCGTGGATCTGGCGGCAAAACCAATTACATTAGTCCGCATATCCCTGGTACCGCTGGAATTAACGGACGATATACTGTACACTGAATTACGCGAATATGGTCAAATTCAGGAGATTGAGGAGGAACGTTTCACAGAAGACCACATATATGCGAATATTCGCACGGGGAAGAAGCTAGTGAAAATATTTCTCAGCAAAGATATTCCCAACATAGTCCCGATGTGTGGGCTGAGATTGGCAGTCCAGTATCAGTTCCAACCGATTACGTGCAACTATTGTTTAAAACCAGGGCATCTTGTGGCCAGTTGTGAAGCCAGAAAACAATCCACAGGTAACCGGGACCCTCGCCATGGACGGGAAACTACCACACGGTAGAGTCCCCGACACGACACGGCGGCCCAAGTGAGTGGTGTGGGAAGACCGGACTTTTACAAACAGTTTCCGAGTGTTCTGGAAAGCACGCGCCCACGGTCGGTTAGTGACACCGCGTCTGATGGGTCCGATCCTGTAGTACCGGGCCCTCCTTCGGTCGGGCCGAGTAGCACATCTGTGTGGTCGGACCACGGGTCATCTAGACGTTTAAGTTTTGATACGTCTTTAACGGGAATTAAAGATAGATTGAACACGGCAGTGGCGAGACTAGACAGTGGACCGTCAGGGGAGCTGGGGGTGAGGGGCACTGACTTTCATTTAGCACCTCAGTAACCCAAAATTAGGGCTTCTACGCATAACTGCTATCGGTAAATTACCGTTTAACGTGTCGCCTCCGGATCACTCCTCCGAATTTTTTTGTATATAGGTAAATCTCCATTTAACGTGTCACCTTCGCCTCCACCTTCGCCTCCCACCTCCGCCTCCACCTTCTCCTCCCACCTCCGCCTCCACCTTCGCCTCTCCCTTCGCCTCCACCTTCGCCTCCACCTTCGCCTCTCACCTTCGCATCCACCTCCGCCTTCATCTTCACCTCCACGTCCGCCTCCGTTTTTTTGTGACTAGATTTAATGATCTTTTTCTCTGCTACTCTACCGCCGTCTATTAATTTTTCTTGTGAACTATCAGAATTCCTCACCTCTCTACCGCCATCTGGTAATATCACAGCTAATTGCTGCTATTATCATCATTCATTAACATTATTACTAACTTATTGTGTGTCAATCTATTGATATGGTTGCTAACTTTTGAATAGTGTTATAACTAAGTAATGAATTGTTAGTTTCCTATACGGGCGCAATCAGAAGTACTTCAGCAGCTGCTTTGCATCGGGTGAATACCGTAATGGTATATTTAACATGAAACATTCTTGTGAAAATTTGTTACTGTCACGATGAACTTGTTTATTGCTGTAAAAAAAGCGGTGAAGTTTTAAAAATAACATCAAATTATGTCATTAGCTTTTTCCCTCTGAAATTGTTATAAAATCCATATTTTGTATGAATTTGCTTTGCCTTTCATGATAGTACTTTGTTGCGTGTGCAACACCGGAAGTTTCTATCAATGTGAATTTCATGTGAAAATGATATTATGTGTGAGCGTATTAAAAATTCTCAGTTGCATATTTTTGATCTCTCTCTCTCTCTCTTTTGTATCTATGATATCCATGAAAGAGTAAATTGTAGTTTTACATGCAATGTAACAAAGTTTTATTTCTCTCTTGAAAACTCTAACTTGCAGAAAACATTTTACGAAAATTGTTCTATCACTCTTTCGTTTTTCACATCATAAATATATGAAGTTTGGGCTATAAGTATTACTGTACAATAAGTATTTTGAGGAACTATTTCTTCAAAATCCATTATAATTTTAATATTAGTTCTTTCGTTAATAACAACTTGTTTGCGTTTACTCGTATTAATGACATACATTGGACGATTTCCTATAAACTCTTTTGGGGAATAAAACATATCAGTATTTTTCTGTGTTACGCGTTTAAAAGCAGTGTAACTATCATACATTTTAAGATAATCTGCTTTTGTAATATCCAGGTTTAAGTTCTCACGAGGGAAGATTTCGTTACGAGCATTTTTTAAATAAATATTCTTAATCTTACATGTATCAAACTTACTAGCGTCTTTCTCCTGAGTATTATCATCACGATTAGTTTGGAAAAGAACTATTACAAAATCAGGCATATCGAACTGCAGTGAATTAAACTGTGTTGTTACATCAAATTCGAAATAAGAACCTGAAACATGTCGTTGAATACTTTGATACGTGAGCAATTAAATTGGTACTTGAGGTTGTCGAAGTATATCAGCTTTTAATTTCATCGAATATTTTTTCTCGTATTCGACAATTGGCATTCTAAGCTCCATTGAAGTAATCACTAATTTAGCAGCTTGAGCTAATGTAGCATCATCTAGAGACCATCTGCTTTCTTTGTTTTCCAGCGATAAAATAAAACATCATTATTTGCACTTCTTTTAAATGTTATTCGAAGCCCACTGTTCCACAATTTCCTTATAGTCACTAAAGAAACCGAACAGCAAACGTAATGGAAACAACACTGTATTCTCTTTCCGCGGAAGTTTTACATCAGTTATTAATCCACCTGACTTAAAATATTCAAGCTCAGGCTTTGATAATCGACATGTGGCAATAGCAGTTGAAGTGATTCCTGGATAATCTATTCTATCAAAAACAGTACCATCTTTGCGTACCTCTACCTGCGAAAACAAATATGGAACAAAATTATCAATTAATTTAATATTCGACCCTACAGTAAAAGCTCCTCCAGCATCTGTTCCAATTACTTCATATTTGATGTATAAATCGCCGTAGTGTGGGTGCACAAACCCATCGCCGAAAGTGATGTCAAATTCTAAGTCTTTGTTTGCTTCATTCAAGTTATTAAATGTACGACGATTCAGTGGGAAAGATTGATACTCATAGGTTTCAATAAATTCCATCTTTAAAAAAGACTATATTATATTCAACTTTGTTTCTTTTCGCTATCATTCCTGCTATAAAAAATCATTTTAAGAATCATCATTTTTAATCATGAGAATTACACTTGTTATTGCGCCACCAAAACTAATTGGTTTATGCAATTCATTACTAACACTTATTTCAATGGAACGTACATGGCTCTCTTGTACAGGAAAAAATAATGGGTATTGAGGCTCATAAGCAATTGGTTCTAAAAAATTCTGTTAATGGTTTAAATATTGCTATAATATTAGTTTCTTTGTGCTTATACTCTCCATCTGCTATAATCATACCTCTTGCTAAATTACTGTGTATATTAAATGTTTCAATACTTAAGAACTTTGGAAGAAATTGACCTATGTGAGTTTCTTCTGGCTTAAGTTCACTATTATTCTTAAAACCTAATAACTTACCAACAGTTCCCACATTAAAATTTTCTGCAAATGGTGTAACTTCCATTCCATTAGTTACATGATTTTCATTTAGAAGCACTTCTTTAGGTAGTGTTGTTTCTAATGTTGGTGCATTATACTGACCCGGTGGTATATTATGCCTCTCTCCTTTATGAAAGTAAGTATTGCTACTTTTTGTTACATTTGGTATTAAGTACATACTATAAAATCCAATCAAAGCAATTTTCAAATTGTAATTTTGATTATCAATTTCATTATGAAGATTGAGTCGAAGCTTTGGTGTAGTCCCCGATAAGTGCAAGACAATATTTTTTAATAAAAGACTATGTAATATACTATTATTATGCATGATTCATTAAGTAATCAAGTTTCAATTTTTCAATAGCTTGATGAAAATTGTTTCCATCAAATAAGAACTTTAATAATTTAATACATAAATGACCACAAATCACATCGTCGAAATGTTGTATTCGATCACTATTATATTCAATTATAGTGTTATTAGAATTTTAATAGTCAATCAAAGACTTGGGGGGTACTCCACCAAATGAATCGAATATGCAAGCTTCATTATTTTCATACCAATAACAAATCCAGTGAGTTCCTGTATTAATTGATTTATCCAAGTTAATAACTGCACATTCTTGTTTTAACGGTGGAGTAGAAGGAAGATTATCCGACATGTACACACCTCTAAAGTGTTTAATATTCAATTCCTTAGCTATACGTTCGAGATCATAATTGGTGAGCGCTTCTTTACTCTATTTAGGTCCTTCAGAAGCTTTTTCTTTCTTTGTTTAAGTCCTTTACCTTTAGTCAGAATTGTTGATTCCATAACTTCATTATGACGCTTTTGTTCTTTTAGTTCTTGTTTATTTTTCTTCGCATCGATTACCGCCTTAGCTATAGCTGCTGAACCACCTGCAAGACTATCAACCTCTCCCAATGCAGCAAGTATCGCAGGAATTGTAAAAATAAAACCACCTGTTTTTGGTGGATTACGTAGTTTCTTTAACTGCGCTAAACTTAATGTTAGACCCATATTATGACCCTTTTTTAAGCATTGTTGTTTCTTCGCAAGTTGTGGTTTATTTAAGGTATTGCTAAAATTTAATGACTTTAATTTTTGTGCCGGAATTTGAAATTTTACACATTTTGCTTTCATTGTATAAAAAGACTATATTATATTCTTAATTTTGAATCTATTCAAGAACTACGGCTCAAGTTTCTACCCAGTGTTTAAGAAAAAATGCAGCAATCTATAAACCCCACCGCATATTCCGTTTTGTGTTCATTGCCATTGCTACTCAAAATGAAGCCAATTTTTTACTTAAAGCAGCATCTTTGCTAATAACTCTATCAAAAGCTTTAAACTCTAAGTCTTGATCAGCTCTATGTCTATCTGATAGATCTTTAAAGTTCTTATACGCAATATCATGCTCTCTACATGCTTGATCTAATCTATTTATACCCCGATCATCTTTCGCTAATCTTTCATCTAAACGTGTACCAGGACCACAGAACTCGTAGCCTGGAAGATGAAGTTCAAAGGGTAATTTATTAACAATATCGTTCACTAAGCCTTTACCTTTAATAGTATTCCAAAATTTTGCTGGAGGAATATGAATGATTTTTATGAGGTAACCTAACCCTTTTGGATTCGAAACAATAAAATTGGATAATCGAGATGAAATCATTTCCATAATACCCACTTTCTCATTATAAAAATTCTTATTCCCAGCTGTTTCTTCACCTGCTATAACTAATAATCTATCTACTAACTTTCTAACATCATCCATCCAAACAAATTGTTGTGGCATATTTGTGTAGCGCTTAATTCCCTTTCCTTGCTTCCTTTCTTTCAAACCTTCACCTTTAGTTTTCAGTTCAAGTCAAATAGGTTTAATTAATGTTTTGTACTTATCGCTGGAGCTTGATTTTACTCTATTCTGTGATGGATCATGATTCTGATATAAAGCATTAGTGATCTTTAAAATTTTCTTATAAGTTTCATAATCTTCATTAGTAAAACTACTGGTTGTTTACGAGTTATTAACTCCCATAAACCTTCTGTTCCTTTAAATTTTTCATAGATCAAGGTTGATGGATCTTGTGTGATTTTACTCTCACTATAAATAATTAAATCATCATTATCAAAGAAAACATTATAACTTCCAATTTTCCACTGCACTACTCCAGCTATATCAATAGAGTACAATAAAAACACTTCATCTTTATCTAACCTATTAGTACTTAAATATCGACTCGCTAATGGACCTAACTGAATTTCTTTCTCTTCTTCCGTTTCTTTAGTCTCTGGCAATGCCTTAGGTGAAGCAAATAACCGTTTCTCAAATGAGGTTTCTGATGGTGTTGGTGGATAATTATTAATATTCTGTTGTGCTACAGGTAAAAGTTCTGTAATTAGATTTCTGTTGTCATCGGTTACTCCTTTAATTTCTTTTCCCAAGCTTTCAATCGCCTCAATCAATGGTTTCTCTTGACGTTTTTGCTTTTCATAATAGCTACGGTGACTCTCTTTCCATTCTTTAAAACGTTTTGCCAAGATATTTTGTAATTCAATAATTTTTAATTTTCGTTTTGACATTATAGGAAAAAAGACTATATTATTTCTGCTTTGAAAAAAGTAACGTACGTACATCAATTGAAAACGTTAAACGCAAATGATATAAAACGTTCATTCGATTATAAAGAAATGATCGATTTTGTTTCGATACTTTCCATTGTTTGACTTTTTCGTCATATCGATTGTTATAAAACCATAAAGTTCCTTCCATGCAATAGAACAAATATCCTTAAATTTTTAAATGTCATATCACAAACAACAAACTCATTATAAATATGCTTTAAATTCGTGTTATCTTGACGAAATACACATAAAAAATTTGCATTATCTCTAATACGTTGTTTCGGAACTTTACTATATGTTTGTGCTAAGTAAAAATAATCCATTCCTTTATGTCTACCCTGTGTGAAGTAATTCCGTACCTTATTCTGATCTTCTAATATATAATCATCAAATATAATAACAGACCGTTGCTCGCAATCTTCTAACTTGATAACGGAAGGTTTAAACGTAGCCAACTGATAGTGGAATCTTTCTTGTATTTCATCATAAATATGCTGCAGTTGGTGATACTTACGTTGTTCTAAACTTTTAGAGAATACGTATAAGTGTCTACCATTCCAATAAAGCCAATTCGGAGCTAGAATAAAATTATCAATAACTAGTGTAGTTTTCAAGCAACCTGATGTGCCTATTATTAAGCAACGAATGTTATTCGGAAGTAATTCACCATTCAACTTACCATAATCATTAGCTAGCAAAAGTCGTTGCTTAACACTCCACATTTTATGATTGATAAACTATATTATAGCTTTAAGATCGATCCAAGAATTATCATTCGAAGATAAGCCTAACCACTTAACTAATGCTTTATTTTTAGTTCTACGTAAAACCTTTTCAATTAAGTATACATGAGGGTGTTTGGTCTTCATTAGTTCTTGCTCATAAAAACGGCCCTTAATAATCTCATTGCGCTCGTCTTTTAAATGATATGTAGGCGGATCAGTCTTAAAAACTGTAGCTATTTGAAATATTTCTGTGCTCCAATTGCGAGTGAAGCCTCTTTCAAACTTATTTTTAAACTTGCTAATTCGAACATAATCTCCTACACTATATTTCGCCTTTGACGATACTACATACTTTTTACTATAAACTGTTGATATTAATTCTTGATCGTTTTCTTTCTTCACGGCGTCAATAGGTTTCATTTTTACCGTGCTATGTTTTTCTCGTTATATTTCTTCATTAGTGCTTGTAATATATTGTACCATTTGTAATTACCTTGCAGTGTGAATTGCTTCCACATCAAATTACGTAATGTTTTCTTAAATCTTTCAACAATACTAGCTCTTTTATCGCTGTATGAAGAGTAATACCTTTTTGCTTAATAATTTAATAAACTCTTTATTATAAAACTCGCTACCGCGATCTGTTTGCAAATACTTTGGTACTTGTTGAGTCGCTTCAAGTATTAAATAAAACGCTCGTGTAACTTCTTTCCCTGTTTTATTTTTAACTGGTACAGCCCATGCATACTTACTAAAAGTGTCAATAATAGCTAGAAGATAAGAATACCCCTATTTAATTTAGCTAAACCTTTCAAGTTTCCTGAGTTCATTTCAACCAAATCTGCTTGCCATAAATCATGTATACCCTTGGTTACAACAGGTATTCGTTTATAATTCCGTCTTGCAGGCTTGTGTAGCTCTTCAACAATGGCTAATATACTATTCATTTTATTGAGAATTAATTATATTAAGTACTAATTTAAAGATCGAGAAATCAATTGAGCAATAAAGATTAAATCAATACTTATTGGATATTCACCTGGTGAAAATTTATCTGATCGAACTACAAGCATATCGCCTTCTACAACATCGAACTCATGAAGCAAAATTTCGTCTTCAGATGGAGCATCTGGTACTCTACTACCCTCATGTATTGATAATGATAAATTGCCATACTTTTGTCCACCGCTTGCTGAATATATATCAACAATAGGAAACTCTTTATTCTTCTTCTTAAGCCAATGAAAACCAATAATTTTTAGCTTACCCAAAAACGGAATTTCAAATTATGAGGTATTCATATTAAATAAATAAACTTTACCACTAACATTGCCACGCCTGAAGTCTCGTTCTTTATTAGGTATTGAATAAATTGTAAAGAACTGAACACTATGTAAGTTGCGTATTGATGTTAACAATTCATTAGATTTAGCGTATATGGTTCTATACAAATCGCTTTTCAGTTTATCTTCTAAGTCTTCCAGTTTTGCAATCATTTCATTCTTTATTTCATCGTTATTGCTATTAAAGTCTGTTATCGATATGAATTTTTTAATATTATCTTGTACTTCCCAAAGTTGAGTCACTGTAGGCATTAGAGCTATTGATGCTTCTACGTTACGAAAGTCATTAATATCAGCATATTTTTAGATAAGTTATTAAGAGAATTAGTCACAGAAGTGTATTTCGGTTCTAGATCACTGATTTTTTCTGAATATTTGCAATCAATATGTTATGTGTTACTGCTGTATCCTCTAAACTTTTCAACATATTCTTTAACCCGTTAACTATTTCATTAACCCCATGAACAGAAATGAATTTTGAATGTTCTTGAATTGCTTCTTTAACTTCATTTTGAACATTAGTTAACACTTCTTGTATACCAGAAAGATCTTCTAATATTGGAAGGAATGTTTTACTAGTTTGAAGGTTTTGTAATTGAATCTTAATATCATCTATTACTTCAGGGAGGTTCTCGGTTGTTTCGATTACAGTTTGAATATTAGCTATCGTCTTTTTAATTATTTCTACTTCTTGCGAAGTTGGAAGTGTGTTAATAGTTTCTTGGAGTGCAGTTAATTTTAATTTTATTTCATTTTGATTTTGATTTGTAGCTAATTCACTTAAAGACTTACGTATACTCTCGATATCAGATTGTTTCGGTGTGTTCTTTTGAATTTCAATTAAATCACTTTGAACGGTGCTTACAATATGCTGAAGATTAATTAAATCTGTAGGAAGATTAAAACTCTCTAATTTCTTATTTAATTTTGCAAGTGCTTAATGTAAACTACTTACCTCAGTAGGAATGTTATTCACAACAGTCTGTAGATTCTTTAGTTCAATTTGAATATTCGTGAGTTCCGATATATTATTAATTATTGTTTCAAACTCACCAAGCTTTCTACTAATTTCCGATACATCACTATAAACAGGTAGGTTGGTTAGATCATCACGCAGTTTATTTGTTTCATCGGTAATAGTTTTAAGTTCATTTTGTAGAATCGAAATAACTTCTTCCATTTTTTGAAGATCTTTTTGAGAAGGGTTATTTTGAGGAGCATTTTTTAATACATTCACAGCTGTTTGAAGATTATTAAACGTATTTTGTAACTCCGTAAGCTTTTTATTCAAATTACCGACTAGATCTTGTGCTGCAGTATTTGTAATGAATTGATTCTTTATTAATTGTACTTCATTTTGAATTGTCGTTATAATATCTTGAACTTCGTTAAAATCATTTTTATTTACCAGCTGTGAATACATAAGAATAACACTTTTCAACTCCTTATCAAGTTTTTGAAGTAGATCTAGTAAATGTTGTTGAGCTTCTGTGATTTCAGTTCCAATATTTGAAGATAAAGTATTTCGTAGTGCATTAATTTCATCCTTTATTATTTTAATTCTTTGATCTAATACTGTTAGCTGGTTTTCATTGATGTTGGAAGGTGAATCTGATAATGTTTCATGCTCATGCGACTTATATCGCGGGAATCCGAATAAATCAATAGGCATAATAAGTAATAACAAACTATATTATATTAGAATGTATAGAAAAAAATCAAAAAAGTGTTTTTAAAAAACACACAGAATGTGCTTTATTAACATTTGAACAAGCTTGATAATAACTATGTACAAACCTTAACAACCAGTTAACTGTTACACAAATGAAAATTAATACAACTCATTTAGAGGTTGAAGGTCGAACGCACACTTCACAAATTATTTCAGTATCATTATTTACAATTCTTCGATGACCCCATGGCAATGTGTGTATCTTACAATCAATAATTTTACGTTTATCATCATGGGGGTCTAAAGCTAATTTTTGTTGCTTTACAGTCGAAAGTGTATGCTTACGTGATTGAATTTGATGTTGCTCTTTCGTTAATTGTTGATCAGAAAACAAGCACTTCTTAAAATCATCAATCGTAATCTCGTTTTTCACAATATTTTTCTTCACACCCTTAGCCCTTTTTGTTTCTTTCTTTTCTACTGTATTCATAGCATACACTTTCGATCGTAATGCAACAACTTCTTCAAGAGGTATTCCTTTCATCTCATCCTTCATTTTACCAGGTATTTTCTCGTTAATTAATGGGATATTATATAGATTATTTACAGGATAATTCGATGTGTCAAAATAGTCTATTAAATCATCACGCATATCTTTGTAGAAATTTTCTCAAATAATATGATAGACTAACGAATCCGTGTCGGTGTAAACAACAGTAAGCTTATCTCCATATCGAATTTAGCAAGATCTAAAATTGCACTTCCAATATACACAGGTTTGTTTAATTTTGTGAATTTTCGTAGCATATGAATGAGTACAAAATTTTCTGAGTAGATTGTTCTAGATTTAAATTGCGGCATTGCAATGAGTTTTTCGGCTTTCCTTTTATCAGAAACAAGTTTTATATTAGTATACTTTCTCACATTTTCCATGGTTTTCACAAACCAGCTGTTGATAAGAAGTTTGTAAAAATCTTTCTCGAAATCGGTTGTTGCCTCTTTGCGTAGCTTGGTGTTTATATCTATGTAAGGCTTAAGCCATTTTGATTAGAAAACCATAGAATTCTGTGTACTTTTACAAGTTTTAAACCGTGAACAAGATAAAATTTTAGCAATCGAAAATGTACAACAGTTTCTTTACGGATTTAGCGTTAGTTGTAATTTTCGTTGTTTCCCGTTAGGAGGGATTTCATTATCAGGTGCTAAAGAGTAATCTACTTGATTATCATGTAAGTTCTGAGGATAATCTAAGTCTACCTCTGAAAAAACCTCGTTCATCTTCGTCGGGATAATTTAGAATTTTGTTCGAATCCCAATTTTCTGGTGTTGGATCCCATGAAAACTTTCCATAGGGAAGAGGCATACTCATGGCATGACCATACAAATTATTCGCGTCCAGGTACATTACAAACGAGGTTTCTTTTTGAGGATCGAATTCACTACCGAGAAACTCATTGTTAGCTTTAATATACCTTAAGCTACATTTGGATACACCGCCACGGATTGATTTTTCGATAAACAAGTGCTTATCAATATCTGAAAATAATTCTAATTTGATTTTAGATTTATAGAGCATAGCTTTCCAAGATAAGCCTGGCGATGTGTATGAGAAGGAAGGATCAATTCCACATGAAGTGATGCATGTGTTTCTGAAAATTTTCTACCACATCAGCTGTTAGCAAAACATCAGTGGTTAGATAATGATCATGAAAATCTCCAAATGTATTGCAATCGAATATTTCCCATACTTGTCGAACTAACAAATAATCTTCATTACTGCATTCACTACCCTTAAGTATGTTATTAAATGCTGTTTGAGGAAGTAGTTCTGTTTCATTAAATTTCGAAGCGTCAGTAAAATAATCATAAGGAAAAATACCCTTCCTTCTACTTAAATCAAATTTTACATCATCAGGGAAATAAGCATGAGTGTATTTCAGTTCTCCCGGTTTTAATTTTTTTACTAATTCATCTAAAGAGTATGGCAAAAACCGGTACAAATCTAAAAAACTTAATTCAATTTTTTTACCATTATCGAGATGGAACCACTTTGAAATTGAAATGTACTTTTCCTCACTTTCTGCAAGAACTTTTATATCACCTGGAATACAACCTAATTCTTTCAGGAAGAGATGCTCATCATATGAAGATAATCCATGCATGAAACATCCTATAAAATTTTGTTTTTTACTCGCAAATTACAATTATTGCAAAGAGGTTTAAGATAAACTCCTGGTAAATGATGTTGGTGATGAACTTTTGAGTTACCTTCAGTATATTCTTCATCACAAATAGAGCATTTCTCTCATTGTTCGTAATCGAGTTTTTCCGGTGTAGTTAAGGGATTCATCGGCAAATCCAGATTTAATCTATTAACAATTTGTTCTAACTCCTTATGCAAACTTTTTAGAAAATGCTGCGCTGGATTATCACCTCTATACAAGTGAAGTTCAGTCGGGATTTGATCTGACCAGCAAATTTTGAAAGTTACTAGCTAATTTATGCTTCTGAATGTTGATAGATATTTGTCCTCGATGTTCACTAACCGGCTTTAAAAAACTTTCAAAATCCGCTACTATTACAACATCTGCTTTTAAAAATGAAGGATCGGTTTTAAATTTAACATCCGAACCAGGAACAGGCATAATGACGCGAGTTGGTTCATGTTCTCAACAAAAATTTTCATGTTTTGTTAGTTTATGTTCATCTATAAAGTGGTATAAACAACGTCTACAGAAATAATAGTGATGTTTATGACTAGTAACATGACTCCTCACTAAACGAGAAAAATTTCTTATTAAACAGTAATGATGAGTAATCGTTATCAGATATGTTGATGCCGATGATGTTGATGCTGTTGTTACTGTTTCGTTTTTCACACACAGTAAGTCTATACTAGTTCCATTAGATTGATGTTTGCTGATATGAAGGGGAAAGACTTTTCATTTTTATCATCTATACCACACACATTGATACAAATTGGAGCATGGAGAAACATTTTATTGTAATGCTTCTCAAATTTGGGAACGTCATGTAGGCTTACAGGAAAATGAATGTTATTATTCTCAAAAATAGGGAGGGAATATTTCATGTGCATAAGGCTCGTAGTGAGAAACTTGATTAGCATGTTTTTTTGAATCAACGGGGTAAAGTTTAGCTAGCACAGCGTACAAATAACATTTTGAGTCTTTATTTTTAATGTTAAGAATAGCTCGTTTCTTCTTAATAAACTTAGGGAGTTTAATATGGCACGACGCAGCAATTGGATTAAACGAATTAACATGTACCTCAAGTTTATGATTAGGAGTAGAGGATAAGGACCAACCTGAACCCTTAACCGCTCTGTCCTCTTGATTTACCTGTAATTCCTCCAATATTTTTAATAGTTTCTCCCACAACCACAGATTTCGAAAATAACTTATTGCCACTGTGTACTGGGAAACAGTGTTTCTCCACCCATTTTCACAAAATCAGCACTTAAAATAAAATTGGTTTTCAAAACTGTATCACATCCATTAACTTGCTTCTCCAAAACATGAACGTAATTTTTTTCTATAGAAGCGAGAAAACACTGCGTATCTCCACTGTCGCTATTAGTGAGTTCATAATCAGCGAATGTCTGGCATAAGGCACTTTTCGTTGGTACATACGAATGCATATTTTTCATATGTCCATCAAAATTTTTCATACTGATTTCATTCTCACACACTGAACATTTTTCCCTTGTTAATTTGAGTTTCTTAGCAAGCACTGTTTCTTCTTCAATATTACTCTTTGGGAGAGGATGTTTTCGTGATTTATGTCTAGCAATATTATTTTTTAAGATAGATTCACCACAATTTTCACACGGAATTTTTTCCTTTGTTAATTTGGGTTTCTTAGCAAGCACTCTTTCTTCTTCAATATTACTCTTTGGGAGAGGATGTTTTCGTGATTTATGTCTAGCAATATTCTTGTTAACATAGATTCACCACAATCTTCACACAGACTTTTCTCCATTTCTTTTTTGGAGAGAAAAAGAACTATATTTAAGAAAACTTTTTTCTTTTTACACTAGTTTTTTATTAAAATGTATAATACTCAAAATATATTTCATGTACACGAGAAAAGTACTTATTCTCCATTGATCTTCAATAGATAATGCCACAGACTATTAGATTTTCAGTTCAAACAATTTCCCCATTTTTTACTAACTTTGAAGCACTAGAAACATATTGCAAGTAATAATTTAGTTTTAGTAATCAAATTCTCTTCGCGTAGCAAGCGATAGATAATCTAGTACATGTAACTTGGCAAAAAAGAGTAATCACTGCTGTTGTAAAATCGACAAAGCTAGGTTTGCTTATAATCGACAAAAGGTTTTCAATACCATGTGTGGATATGAACACTATTAGCTACGAGCGTCATGAATATGAAGTAGCCAGGAAACGAGAACAATACATTTGCTCTTCATAAATAGCTCACATCACAAAAAAACTGGGAGAATATCCGTTTTATACTTTTGAATCTTTCAGTTTTTTGTTCCCATTTGAAAAGATTCAACAAGAGAGATTTATTATTCGTTTTTCATAAAATCTTCTCTTTTATTCCCCTGCTATACATTTCTGACAGTCAAGAAGAATTATTCCTGTTTATCTCATGCTATAATACCAGGAAATAAACTGAAAAGAATTTATTCAAACTTTTTTATTATTTATTTTGATAATATGGGTGTGATCTAGAAGTATTGAATAAATCAAGGTTGGGTTATGTAACTGGGGAGGTTTTATCACACCAACACGCAGACACACACCCACACATGTATAGATAGGAAGAGACGGCAGATTGATAATCAGTATAACTGACAAAACATTTTCAAATAAGGAAAGTGTATAATAGAAACTTCCGGTGTTGCACACGCAACAAAGTACTATCATGAAAGGCAAAGCAAATTCATACAAAATATGGATTTTATAACAATTTCAGAGGGAAAAAGCTAATGACATAATTTGATGTTATTTTTAAAACTTCACCGCTTTTTTACAGCAATAAACAAGTTCATCGTGACAGTAACAAATTTTCACGAGAATGTTTCATGTTAAATATACCATTACGGTATTCACCCGATGCAAAGCAGCTGCTGAAGTACTTCTGATTGCGCCCGTATAGGAAACTAACAATTCATTACTTAGTTATAACACTATTCAAAAGTTAGCAACCATATCAATAGATTAACACAAAATAAGTTAGCAATAATGTTAATGAATGATGATAATAGCAGCAATTAGCTGTGATATTACCAGATGGCGGTAGAGAGGTGAGGAATTCTGATAGTTCACAAGAAAAATTAATAGACGGCGGTAGAGTAGCAGAGAAAAAAATCATTAAATCTAGTCACAAAAAAACGGAGGTGGAGGCGGAGGCGCAGGTGGAGGTGGAGATGAAGGTGGAGGTGGAGGCGAAGGTGGGAGGCGAAGGTGGAGGCGGAGGTGGGAGGCGAAGGTGGAGGTGGGAGGCGAAGGTGGAGGCGGAGGTGGAGGTGAAGATGAAGGTGGAGATGGAGGTGAGAGGCGGAGGTGGAGGCGAAGGTGGGAGGCTAAGGTGGAGGCGGAGGTGGGAGGCGAAGGTGAAGGTGGAGGCGAAAGTGACACGTTAAATGGAGATTTATCTATATACAAAAAAATCCGGAGGAGTGATCCGGAGGCGACAGGTTAAACGGTAATTTACCGATA
>JAGDQP010040076.1:0-13951 GCA_022664845.1 Lepisma saccharinum | reverse complement strand
CTATCCAACATCTTTCCCCCCACCTTATCCCGGCCTGAGCCTCAGATGCATGAAGGCCTTAAATCAGTTTGAATTCGTAGCGCTGTTGTAACAATTGTTTTGGTAAAAAGAGAACCTACAAGTGAGAGCATATTTTTCTGTTTTGCGCTATGTGAAAATTCTCAGTTTCTTAATTTGCGAGGAAGTGTAAATTAAGTCATCTAATCAAGCTCGCTTATGCTTGAAGTTTCAATATGGAGCTGGAGCTTGGCATATACATGTACTTGCAGTCAGGGTCAGTTTGCATGTAATTTTGTTCTTGGACAGTGCATTTATGACAGCCATCAAGCCACAGGCTTTCCGTCTGCTGTGAGATTGTATAACAAGCAAACATCTAGCAGGACTCACTTCATATTCGAAAAGAGTTGAATAAAGACAGCCACGCGACTCTGTGTATCAGATGGCGTTGGGTGCTCAGTAGTCGTAGTAGACGAAGATACGCGTGCGCTGAACGTAGTGGCAGAGTTTCCAGGTACCTGGAAAAGTTACGGTGGTGGTAGTGCAAGCTATTATTTGTACCCCGTGATCAAGAATGACCAATGGTCGGTCCATTTGTCAGAAATTCTGTTTGTTGTGGCGACCACCGTTCGTCCAGAGAGGCAACCACGCTGGGAGTTGATGAGTGGAAAATATATACAAGGTGTGTTCAAAGTTCGTATACCCCTATTTCACAATCTTCATATGTTTATATATAGTTGATTCTGGTATTCCCAACTCAGCAACAAGTTTTCGTGTGGATTTCTTCACCAGGAATCGTTGAATCGATTCCGCCACATCTGCACAAACTTCAAGCCTTGTATTTGTTCTTCAGTGTGTCACAAACACTGCTCTTTGCAGAACACTTTCCTATTGCAACAAAATTGTCTGACATTTTTCATCTGTTTATTGTTAATATGGCGCTCATGGTCCCACACAGCAAACACCATACGCTTCTCAATAATGTAATCACTTGTGTCAGTCATTCCTTCGACACCCACACACAATAAACTCAAGCATGTCTTATAAACGCAAGGCGTATCTCTTCCTAGAGATTTACTCTTGATTGAAAATTCACTTTCACACAGATAAGAATGCGCAACGCTTCCTCACTTAACTCCGGATACTCATTCCTCGCGGGTCTCCAAAATTCAACACTGTTGGAGAAAGAACATATCCTTCACTGTGTTGTGTGAAACGATCAATACGCTTCTACTCTGGTGTGGTGCAATTTGGTGGAGGTACCGGGTTGAATGGATCCCTCATCCAGTTGTGCTGTGGAAAATAGTTTTTAATTGCACATGAGGTTCTGGCAAAGTGCTCCACAAACAGGTTTGATTTCTTGATTTAATTGTAGTTCTTTTTCTTCTAATAGCGTGCCTTTGTAGCAAAGCAGTTGGATCTTCATTTTTTCTGTTCCTAAACAGCAGCTTCCTTTAGAAGGAAGATATCTTGTATGACAGTTACAGAATCTAAACATAATTTCCTTGTAGACAGATATATTCAGAATGATTAATTTCTGGAAAATATTAAAAAGTTATGCCAATTTAGTGACAAAGGGACTATCGATGATATCTGCATGATTGCAGTTCCTGTATCAGTTAAAGATCACGGGACAACCAACATGAGTTGCAATAATACAAAAGTGTTCAGCCCCCATGTCAACACACATTATTTAAAACTAATCTGGATTTTAGGCCCCTACTTTTCACTATCATTGTCTCTGCCAGTACATCGTCTCAGCTAAGCTTCTTCAAAACAAGGGACTTCCTGTAAATAATACAGTGGGTCCGCAATGCATCAGAAAGTTTCTCACAAATAAAAGCTTGCAGCCCTCGCTAATATCCTGACATGGATCGGGCACCATCCAACATATTTGATGCAGTCGAGTTGGTTTTCTCTCCATGAATTTGACAATAATTTCAAGCAACTCATTTGCGGTTATGTCGAGTGTAATACTTTCACAAAACAAAAAATCTTTTAAGAAATTATTGGTTTCGGCTTTCAATCTCGCATAGCAGATCACTGTTGCTCTATTTAATTGGATTATAAATTCCTTCTCCTTAAGTTGTTGGATCAACTGGTTCTTTCTATCAACGGCCAAGTTACCTATTCTACGACTCATCGTATTATCTGACAATGGCAGACTTCTCACGTTTTCTTAGCATCGAATTCACAACTCCTAATCAAGACTATATCTACTGGGAGGAAAATCAGTATGGAGTTTCTTCTGCAAGATTTTTTTCTTTTTCGATCTACCTGCACGGCTTGGCAACCATATTGGAAACATTTCCGGTACGAATAGTCCACTCTCGCGTATCCTGAACTATAAGTAACAGCGAGAAGCGCTCAATCCTGCAGCTGCAGTTTGGTCTTGTGGTCAAGACGTCGGAAAGCTGATCCAAAGGTCCCGTGTTCAAACCCTGGCGTTGACTTTTTACATATTTATTTAAAGAAAATTAAAGTTCTTTCGTTTTTATGTAAATTCACAAAAGGAAATTTAATAAAAGTTGTGATTTATAATTTTGAAACAGGCCACTAAAAACTAGGATGTATCCCATCGCTCGGTGTGCAAGGGGGGAGCTGGGAGCGCAGCCCCCCGGTTAGCGGTGGGCATACGCAAACATTCTGTTCCGTACAGGAAGTGTTTCCAAGTGGGCTCTCCCCAGCCCTGCAGATCTGAAAAAAAAAATGCGTTTCTTCTACGTACCATATGGTATGTTACTTTGTACAATGCTAATAGAGATGATGTAGCCACGGACACTCGTTGATAAAATACACTTTCCTTATTTCCCCTTGTTTGAGGAGAAAAACTGTTTACTCTCCCTGTGCGTCCGATTCTTATCAAGAACACACGACAAGCAAAAGGTTATTGTTGAATAGTTTTTATTTGTTTTGAATATAAAGATATTGATTTCTTGACACAATTTTGAACTTCGCAAAAAAAGGTACTAGTCCAGTATCAGAACGCGTTTTGTCACTATCCCTTCGAATAGTTCTTTCGGGTAAATTTAATTTCCTTCTACGCATATTGCACTTCCCGCGCGTGCCCGGTTTTAACAAAAAGAATAGTTTCCTTGGACCAGAAATAATTCTTTATTCACATATAACGAACGTCAGACATTCTTCTAATGCAGGAACATGCGCGCACAGCCTGGATATAAATCATGCCAAGATGGCTTCCACATGAACTGCAAACACGCCACTGGTTATAACTTCACAACGATTTATCTTTCAGCTATGCGAAGACAATTTTAAATCGTTTTTGTTATGCTGACTATTTTTATGTGTTCATCGGAGTTCTCACGCCTCCCCTTGGAAATTTCGCGCCATCAGTGAGTGTGAGGTTCTACGTATGAGATTATTTTTCGATAATATCCCCACTTTTATACAGACCAGACTCTACATCACTTCCTATATATTTCATAGTGAAAGTCTTCTGGTCCAAACTCTCATTTAAATATTGTGCATTCGACAGCACTACCGATGGAATTCTACATTTCGTTAGGAAGCTCCGGCTTTTGGAAATGTCTGGACTAAGAAAGGCTTATTGACGCTATCCCATTCACGCGCAGTACAGCTTGAACCATAAAAAACACTTTGACAAGTAGCTACCAGTTTGGTGTACTGGTAACCATGTCGGAAAACTGATACAACAGAGACGGAGGTTCGAACCCTGGCGTGGTTGTTTATTTTTTTTGGGGGGGGGGGGGGAATAACTTTGTATATACCCATTAAGACATATATTAGGTCTCATGCCATCATCACATTACTATAATTTGGCTAAAATCCGCCGCCTCTAGTTTTTCTTCGTGTGTGTGTGTGTGACGAAGTTTCTTGAACGAAAATACAAGATCTGGCTGACTCGTCTGCAGAGAGAAACTACTCCTGTCGTCAGAACTCCTTTTCTTGTTCCAGCGCACACTGCCATCTATAAGCCATGTTCTCAACTATGCTATGTAACGGTACGATAAACACCCTTTTGAAAGTTGCTCCCAGCGTAGGCGGTAGAATGCTGGATCGTTGGTCGAGAGAGGATACCCGTCGTTTTTTTTTTTTTTCTCCATTCTTTTCACAAGCATATTACTAACTATTTGTTATTGTTACTTGTGAATAAATGCTCTTTTTTTTGTGTGTGTTTTTCATTTTCAACATCATATATATACTTCACGGACATTAATGTCGAGCGAGCGAAGACGGATTAGTGGCCAGGTCAAACCTCTTTATTATAGTTGAAATACCAGACATGCAAGCTAATTTTCTCCTTTTAAAAAAATGTACAGGGTCCGGCACGGAAATCTGATTTTTATGTCAACACTGCCGGTAGGCGAAGTCGGACTTCTTCAAACGGGAGCTGAGGTTTCGCTAGATACGTGATGCCATTCCAGTCACCATGGAGCGTTACATCATGCTTTTGTAGTTCAAATATTTTTTGGTGAATCTGTAGTTCGAACACAACCATGCTCAATATTTTCTCCAGAGTTACCTCAAACGGAAAGTACTCATAAAGAAACGCCGCAATTGCACGAGATATAATCCAACGTGCTGTGCCAAATTTCAGTGACAAGTTGCGAGAATGGTGGTCATTTCGATGACGCAATTGTTAAAACCTAGACTTTTTACATCCATTTTTTTTTCAATTATCTTTCATAAAAAGCATTTAATTCACTGTACGTGAAAAAAAAAGGGTTTTGTATTAAAGTACAAACCTTGTACTATGATTTCAGAAAACGTCAGATTTCCCTGCCGAACTCTGTACAACACAAGAAAAGCAGTTCAAATTATAACAGTCAAGACATTAGCGGTTAGGGATAGTACTACGTTCACTCCGTGAAATCAGGAATAGTTCCTCTCTGCTGTTGGTTATTCGAATGTCATACAGCAGCTGAAAAAAAATGCGGGTGGGCTGTAGAAAAGTAGGGTGTGATTAACTGATATTAATTTCGAAAGACAGTTGCTGCTGATAATGAACACGGCAATAAAAACAACATTTTTTTATCAGCTTATCCCATAAGTAATGTCGTAGTTTTGGACCGTGAGGAAAAGAACTATATTTTACCAGGAATCTTACCGCAAGTGAAGATAATAAGACTCCATCGGACCCCACAACGCGCTGCCACGTGTCAACCAGTTGAATCCCTCGTCGCACGTCATCCTTATTTTGCAGTGTTTTTCCGGAAGGTGGTTTTGCAGGCTGTGAAACAGACAATAGTCTGTTGGTGCAAGATCTAGTGAAAACGACAGGTGGGGGAGTTTCTCCCAGCCACATTCCTCGATAATAGTACAGGTCCTTGCCGTCTATGGGCGCGCGTTATCACTGTAGATAAGCACACTCTTGAGATTACCCAGAGCAGGACGTTTCTCCAACAGTGTAGTCCGTAGACGTTCAAGCTGCTGACAGAAGACATCTGCACTGATGGTCTGGTTACGTGCAAAATGGATTATCCCACCAAAGACTCAACATCACTTTGCAGGGGTAGAGATCCTGTTTTGGCACAGTTCCGTTCGCGTGTACGTTTTAGTCGAGGACCCACTTTTCATCCCCTGTCACAATTCTGTCCGGCAGTTGTCTGTGACGGGTGAGCAGGAAACTGTAACGTCTACTCGCTGCTACTTCTGTTGAGGCGTTAACGCATGGGGTACCCATTTTCCGAGTCGACACGTACCCAAGATCCGGCAGATGATGAACGGTCGAAAGGGTGTCATGGAGTTCGCTGGCCATTTCTTTAACAATTTGCATTGGATTTGCCCATACCACTGTTCGCAGAGGGCTCGTGGCTTATCGGTGAGGCTGGTGTCCCCAGACTGAAACCTCTGGAACCACTTCTGACACTTTTGCACATCCACAGCAACCTGACCATATACAGCTTTGATGTTTCATGCCGCTGCGCTGGCTGGATGTCCCTGGTGAAATTCATACAGCATGACATGCCGTATGTGGTCCTCCTCCACTTCTATGATCAAACACAAGTCACACTTCCAAAACGTGGAGTAGACCGTTCTCTTTATACACACTGCTGCACTATCAAATGCCCTATAAGACTCAGCTATGGCACGTGACGTCTACTTCACTATTCGCTCACCAGACTGCGTCATTACAGCGGTCATCGCACATACGTTACTTATAGGATAATTGCCATCTGTAAGCAATTTCAATCCAGTTCAAAATACTGAAAATGTTAACACTGGATGCGATAGTGTAATGAGGGTAAACTAAGTTAGACTCAAAACTCCAGAGTTTGAGTTAAGCTTACTTTCTTTGAGGTGTGAGTTGAGTTCAGCTCACTTCAGGACTATTTTATCTAATGACTTGTAGAGGTGTCAAGAATTTCGGAATTGACTTCGCACTATCGAACACGCCTAGTGTATATTGTAAACAATATCAGTACAACAGGGAACCTTACTTTTTGATAAACCCAAATACAGGAAAAAAATTTAAAAAAATAATACAGAGCTCAATAATAACAGTTATCAGGTAGAAATACGTGTATTTACTACACATAAATAAATTAATTAAAAACAAACAACGAACCAAAGATACACAAAAAAAAACCAAATATCTATTCATTTGTGAAAAACATTCTTCAGTTAAAAACACAGGAATAAAAGACTAATTGTTAAAACATTTTAAGAAACAAGTACAAATTACGCACTACGGAACACAAAACTTGTGTGTTTTAACGCTTTTGAGTACCACCGTCTTTGCCTGTTTAAAAATTGTATACGTTTATGTTCCTCTGAATATCAATTTGAAAAAAATCTCTTAATGTAAAAAAAAACCAACAAAAACTCATCAAATTAATTCATACTTTTGTAATTAACATTGTTAATTACATAAAAAAAACTGGGAACTTGCAATAGAATTGTAAACTGTTTCCTTACTCGCAACGTGCCGTGTTAAAGATCTTAAGGACTGAAGTCTCTATTCACAAACATTTCATGGCGAGGTTATTCGCCTTGATATCTGGAATGCATTTTAATTATAACTACTCTATGCATAGTTAAAAACATTCAAGTTCGTAGCTTGTTTGAAGTTACATAGAAACAAAATATTTAAGACTTTCAGGAAACTAAGGCTCAGGCGCGATACTGTAGGAAGGAGTCGAGGAGGGTCTAAGTTGAAGGTACCATCCCGGCATTTGCCTAGTGTCTGAATGGAAAAAGTTATTTAATTTTTAAGGCAACTTTGGCTCAAGCTGGATGGATGATGAGATGAATTGATAAAATAAAAGTGAGAGGAAACGGGAGTACCCCGACAAAACCCACGCACACGGTGTTTCTTCACCACAAAGCTCACATGGCACGAGCAGGGATCCAACCGACGACCCCTAGGACCAGTACTGAGCGCTTAAAATAAATAAGTAAAACAATATTAGCACTTTTTATATAATTAACATCTCACTCGAGCTTTGAATATGTAAACTGATATTTATAGCATCTTACGAGTGCGTATGGAGAAATTAGAGCAAATTCCTTAAATGAAGAAAACTAACCAAATGACCGCTTTCAGTCACCAGATTTAAAACTGGTCACTCAACCGAAATATGAAAATCTGTTGAGACGCTTCTTCATTATAGACGGTCAGACAAAAAGAGATCAGAAACATTTTCTGAGTTCTCATAAACAGGAACGGCGAAACGAAGTGGTCTTTATCCCAAGGTACCGTTGCGGCATACGCCTGATGGAACTGTAGAAAATTCGAAAGCCTGTCACCATGGCCATCCTCCGGTATCTGAACCCACGCTTTTCCGATTACTAGGCAAGTTCGCTTGCACCGAACCACTACTCTCCCTGACAACCATGACACCTCAACATTGCATTCGGAGTCCTGGGTTTAGGATTAACGGCCGAAAACCCTGAGGGTTTCTTCTCTCAGTTTCTCCTAGGGCCTCGCCGACTTCCAGAGCCGAGCCAAAGAGGCCATAAATACAATTCAAATGACTGGAGCTGATCCCGGAGGCAGGTTCATAAAGTTCTAAAGGCTTCTGGACACTTCCGTCTAGAGACAGGAAAACAGCATTGCTATGATTTAGCAAGACAACAGCATCAAGTGAGCACTAATAATAATAATAAAAAACACCGTACCTGACTTACCTAACCTCCACGTGCCCTTGATCACTAACTTTATTAGACTTCCTTATCTGTGTATATATATGAACACCTCAGGGGAACAAAATGGTAAGCGCCATAAGAAAATTTCCACAGGATGCTAAAAATAAAATACAATTGTGTCTAAATCTTGAAACTTCGAGCGCAACCTTTTTGTTTTTCAGGTATACAGGCAATTGTTGGATACGAAAAGCAAAAAGTTTTCGCCTAAAGCTCAAACAATTGAATTTTATTTTCAATATACTGTGCAACTTTTCTTATGGAGCTTACTATTTTCTTCCCCCGAGGTATTTATATATATAAAAAAAAGAGAAAAGTTATTTTTCTTAATTAAAAAAAAAAGCAAAACACCAGGATTCGATCCCGGGTTCTCCGCAATAGCTTTCCGACATACTACCAATACGCAATCAGCCGCTTGTCAGTCTTATTTACGATTAAGGAGTAATAACGAGTAATGCGCCTGTGCGAGAATGCCCCCGCCTTATGCTATCTTCCTCTGCCTAAGCTAAATTCTCATTGCCATCCATGACGTAGAGTGGGGCCCGTATATTAGTATAATTTTTGGAAAAAAAAAATATATGCATTTTAGGTAAATTTTACATCCAGACCTCCAACCCCCCCCAAAAAAAAATTTAGCTACGTGCCTGATTGTAAACCACCATGTTCAATAAGTTCCAACGGGAATCGAACCCAATATTCCTCGACTAGTAAACTGTTGTAACTGATACGGTCGCTAAAATATGACAGTTATTTATAACAGCCAAAGTTATCATCTTGAGTCCCAAGCCAATAGAGACGTTTCCACTACCAGAAGAAAAAAAAGTACAAGCCAAGGCAGTCGCAGTTACTTGTTACAGCAAAGCCGAAGATTGACGAGAGTACCCGACGTTTTGGTTAGATTTGAAAGGTTGTAGAGGTGAGTTGGGTGTGTGAATGTCTTACGAACTTCTCTGTGCAGCGCCCATCCCTTCGTGCGTCCTTGATTTAAATTATTTGTTATAATGATCCCTCCCCACCAGTTAGTTCAATCTCCGATAATTACATAAAATAAATTTCCGACAATTATAATGTGAACTACTCTACCAAGACCTAACAAATTTCGTTCTACCTATAGGTCACATCAAGTAAATACAGGAACATTACGTGGTGGAGGCGTCGGGTACACATTTCCTTACAGAGCATAACACACACATTTAACCATTTGTTTATGTCTTGAAAGAGTGGCACGTGCTCTCAGACACGCAGGTCATTATAACAGTTCATCACTCTTGCTCGTATAACCCCTTGCTCCTTGTATCACATGTAATCCTGCACAGGCAAATAAGTTAACCTAAATGGTGCTTTTAGACTGCTTCTTTACAGCTGGGAATAAAAATCTCCCAGTTCTAAAGGGATAATTTAAATTGTTATTTTGAAGTAACGGTTACTGTTATAACAGTTACTGAAAAATAACAGTTTAGCCTATCTCTAGACGGTGAACACCTACGAAAGCTTCGTCTGTTCCAGATTTTACACAAATCTTTGTTAGAACTTATGAAACACAATTCTTAGGTCGTAATGCGTCCAAAGATGATAATAAAATGTAGTAATAATTCTTACTTAGGTACACTACTCCGATTCACAAAAATAAAAAAACGTTGGAAGTAATTTAAAGACCAAATTGTTTAAGAATCTGACAATGTTGAACCAAGGTAGATTGCGATCTAAAAAAAACTGAAATATTATTTTATAATTTGCCCCGGATATCAATGTACATACTTAATCAAACAATTTTGTCTATTCGTGTATACAATTCAATGGGAAAATGAATGAAATTAAGGGAAATCTCACACGAAGAACAGACAGTGCACTTAAAACGGACATGTTTCAGCAACTGTGAAGTTTTGTTACCGAAATTTCTCTCTGGTCTGGAATCAGTCATGGTTATTCAACTCCTCTTAGCTCATGAAGGGTACAAGGGAAAAAAAAAAACAACGTAGTCCAAAATCTGGATTTTTCAAGGAAAGAAGGAAAATAAACTTACAATCTCTATTCTTTTCCATTGTTCTCGGCATCTTGAATTGTTAATAACTTTTGACTCAGTTGACTTTACGACTTGTCACGTGGAAATTACCTAATAGAGCATTAAAATGTCATTATAACTTAATTTTCACAACCCCGTGTACCCTTCCTATCTGATTGTTAAACCGGATATAACCAAAGCTTTGTTTCTTCTATTGGACATGTCGTTTTCAAAGTTATTATTATGATTATTATTTCCCATTTCCTGAATTACGGCACTATATACTGGTTCGGAAATGGAACACTGTGCGATTTCTCGGATTTGGAAAATTTTCTCATCGAGCACTCTTTACAAACAAATCGATTTAATTTATTTCCATAAGCTGTCCAAATCTATAACCATTACGTATTTTCTTGAAATGAAGGAATGAAAAAAAAATCATTTAAGTGATCTACTATGCGTAGTTAGGTTAGGAACAATATTTTCTTCCTTTCATTGTTTCATGCAAATTTAATTCGTCAGATGTTATGTCCACTATAACTCACCACAATTTAGGTTCCCGTGAATGTGTTTGATCTTTGATCGGACACATCGGGCCAGACTAACTTAATTTAAGACCTTTAGTTATCTGAGGCTCATGCCAGGATAGGGTGGGGGAGAAGATTAGTGGAAGATAAACGGCCAGGGCTCGCAGATGTGACTCAGGCAGACCTCAGTCAGGATGGTCGGCCACTAGGATCGATCCCAGGACCTCCCGAATGCTAAGCCAACGCTTTACCACCGAACCACGGCCGCTTGGCGGCAGTCTGTACTGCGCATTTTTTTCTTTTATTTTTAGATTCAACTTTGAAAATGTGAACGTCAAAGAGACATGGAAGCTCGGGCGAAGCCTAGTACTGACAACGGAATGTTTTTACCTCGAACAAATTCAGATCAGAAAGGACGATCATTCATCTCTGAGCTGATAACTTGGTGCCCAATATAACCAATGATTTTTAGATTACTGTATGTAATAGTGTGTACAGAATTCACACACGCCAAATTCATGACTTTCGCATGCAACGATAAGATGAAGAATTGTTGGAACCAGCTGGAGAGCCCGGAATCGCGACACCCCGAACTCTCAACAATGAGTGCCCTACGTAACTGTATTTCTTAACACATCCTGTTGTAACGTTAGAAGATCACAATATCAAACATGCTTGGGAAAAGGACAAATGTACCATTAAAAAAAAAACGGCTAAAAATTACAAAATTTACCTGACTCAATTCATGATCTGAAACTCAGTTTCATGCCTTTTATGACCTGTAGACAAATCCTTTCATAAAAGATTGCATACACTGAAACATTGCATATCATTGGTTGATTTGAACTTCCAAGCTATCAACTAACTCACAGATGAATGATCATTCTGATCTCAGTACATCGCACATTATAGAACATCATTCCGCCTGTTCGAGACAAAACCGTTCCCTGGTGAGGACTAGCCTGTAATAACCAATATTAGCAAATTACACTACTTAACAATACAATTCCATATTGGTAAAATACATCACAACCTACAATAATGGAGACGTTGTGTGAATCAGTAACTTCAGCCCTTATTATCACTAGAACACTAAGCACAGCAAGGTCGGCGACACCATTTTCTTCATGTCGGCTCTGCCCCGACACTCTTTCCTTCATGTCGGTTCTGCCCCGACACACTTTTCTTCATGTCGGGTCTGCCCCGACACCTATTTTCTTCATAATAATAACGAATCTTCGTTTTGATTACCTTCGCAATATATTGTATCATCTCAACATCAAATATACTGACATGATTTGCTACCTTTTCGCTTAAAAATTATCTAAAGGAGCTTGTTCACTATTCTTAATATTACAACAAAAAAAGTTCCTCATAACAAACCAGTATATACACAAGTGAAAAAAGAAAATAATAATTAAAAAAAAAGTCACAATTTTCAATTCAGTCTGCAACAGAAGTACAACAAAAAGAAAAATATTATAACGAAAATTAAAGTGAATCTTCAACTTTCATTATACAACACACACACATACATTTTTTTTTTTGTCGAATTATATACACGATACTCTTGTTTTCTGTGCTAGCATGTGCATAACACTTTGTAGCATTGTCCGAGTGCGCGATGCAAGTCAATACGTAACTTCGTCTTCAACAACAGAGCTTCATTAGGAAGTATTTTGTTATGTGACTAGCTTTACAATTCGATGCTCCAAGAATCTACAATCAGTTTGAACGTGAAGATCTAAAGCATATATGGCTCTTTCTTTCCATACACCTACCAATAAATACTCATGTTCGCTCTATATTTGGCTTACTTGAACATTGTTGCAGATTTGTTTTAAATACAATCGAACGTTATTTTAAAAATAATTGTAAAAATAAAATATAATCAGCTACCATAATCATTACTCCAACATTAATTATCCATCTAAATCAAAGACGTCGACAAAATCCTTCCGAAATAAGAACTTCAAAAATCGCCTGACAAATACGTCTCACGTTATAGTTCACGCTTGGGTTTTCCATCAGATGGCGCAGTATTCGATCTCCACCTTCTTCGACAAGCATTGGACAGTAGCGTTTGGCTGAAAAGAAAAAAAAAAGAAAAAGATAATAAATGCCACAACAGTTCAGATGGTCATGGTCATCCCAAAAAGCGTTTTCTTATTGAACTAAATTTATTTTAAGGCCTTTAGGCATCTGAAGCTCCCTCCAATTTTCCACCAATAAGGATAGATCAATGCATTTTTACACCCCAATGTGGGAACTTTCCTTCATATGTAATTTTGTCGAAATGTCCACCAGCATTTTGGAACCCACACAGCTACAACATGGAGTAGTAGTTGAGCCATGCATACTGAGAATTTGGTGCGTACTATGACACAAATATGGCCGCCACAGTCGAACGAAATGAAATAGGGAAAACATTTGTGGTTTTGAACTACCATTACCTAAGGGTATTCACACACCAAACATTCAAAAAATGAGAATAGTAGAGCGACCAGTGCTGGACCACTTACAATGGAATGACCCCTTCTAAAATAAAGTACAATTCTCCCCTAGCTCTACTTTCATACCTTGATGGATAATCACTACAAGGGTTTTTAGGAGAATGACTCAAATAAGCCACTACTTTTAAATATACTTTTCACGCCATACATGTAATCAAGCGGCTGTAACTCTATCGGTAGAGCGTTCTCTTCGCAATTAGGAAGCCGCTCAGCCTGAGGTTTGTCCTGGCTTTTCTCGGTCGCACCAGACAAATACTGGGATGATATGTTGACCGATTCGTTCCCAAATTCTTTTCATTGTTGTTATTCTGTCGTCGTCCAATGTAAATGGGCCTCTGAAGCAATATTAAAATACGTATACAAATTATTACTACCACCATGTACGGCATACTTACCTAGAAATGGCCTTGTACTTTTGTAAAAAAAAAAAAAAAAATCAACCTTGTTTTATCGTTTTAACTGGAGTGATTCCCAGAAATATATTACTTAACATTGAATCTACAATACTTGCAATACGAATATATTTACCATTTTTGGTACAGACATGCTGAATGGCCCAAACTGCCCATAGTTGAACTTGATACGCCTCGTGACATGCCAATAGTGGAAAGAATGGATGGAAAGAGCGGTAGGCGACCATCTCTCCTTCCGGAGTCTCCCAATTAACCACTACTTCACCCTTTAAAAAAAAAAGAATAAAGATATTTAGAGAAAAACAAACAAGACGAACATAATACAAGTCTAAACTCTGACACATTTGTTAATCAACTGAAAATAATACTTGG
>JAGDQP010040075.1:0-17439 GCA_022664845.1 Lepisma saccharinum | reverse complement strand
AATTCTAACTCCTGGGTATACTACAGTTTAATAGTTACGTTCTTATCCAATGAAAGAAGCTAAGATCTGACTAAGATTTAACTGTAGTAAAGTTTCTCTTGTACTCGGCTACTATCTGATATTCATTGCTTACGAAATTAAGAAAGTGTTTGTTTATATTACTTGATTACGTCTTTTGGATCATTGCTAATTACTCACTTTGAAACTAGATAAGATTTCAATTTACTTCAGTTTCGAACTTTGACCTCTCACTATTTTGAACGAGGGTAACATATAGATTCCGTAGCTGTTTCAACCTTTTCATTCATCAAGAACTTTTAATTGATTTATTACAGGAGATACGTTGTAATTTGAAATTTCTTGAGTTCTCCACATCAGATAGTCAGAGGTGGAATATTTTTACCCGAAAATGTGAGCATTTTCTTATACTTCCGTTCATTCCGGGCAGGCAGGAGTGGGAACAAACTTTATAGACAAGCTGTAGTAAAAAAAAAACTGTCACTTGCATCCTTTCGCTTCTGGATCACTGAATTTTGAATGCCTCTTGCATTCTTACTTCATAAGGATTGCTATGCAAAGATTTCTTGTGAACAAATGTGCTTACAAACTCTGAATCAATTTATTTTCGCATCTGATTTCGTATGAAACATCAAAATGAGATGCAATTTCTTATGGCACAAAAAAAGCTTACATGTCGACCACAGAAGCCATAGGATATAAGTAACATTGAAATAGACAAAAAAAGTCAATATAATGTTTTATACGGTATAAACCTCGAAACATAAATTACACCAATTATGAATATTTTGTGCTATGAAATCCTGGATCTTAATGTGCCTTTGTACCCAATATAGATATTTTGTGTAGCTTAAGTTTAGGTTATACCGTATACTGTATATAAAAGAATACATTGTTTGTTTGTTTTTCTATTCCAATGTCACTTAAATCCCTTGTCCGCTAGGGTCATCATGTTGCATTCTGATTTCTGTTCTCTGGATTGGTATGTTTGCTAATGTAACAAGTAGCATATAACGTCTAAAAATTAAAAGGGATACAAATAAAATTCAGTGTTAGGTCTTTCTCAGTATTAAAACTTTAGCTTGCAACTTCGACTCACTTAAAATTACGGTACAGCATTCACTGAAAAGATTCCAGACTTTTCTTTTTTCTTATTCCCCAGAAGTCTTTTTTCCTGTCTCTATCACAGTCTGGATTTCTAAGTACTTGTTAATTTTTTCAGTACATTCTGCGTCGCTTTTTTTTAAAAAAAAAATAAAGAAAAATCTCTTTACTTTTGATGAATATCATATTTTCTTGCAAAACCGTCTGCTTGAAATAATGACCCCCTACGGACCTCTCATAATCATCATCATTTGCCGAGGGAGCACTTCGTGACCTCCAGTGTCAGTGGTCGTGACTGCAGACCAGTCTATGCACTACAATTACCTTGTCAGCTATCTCTGCCGCTATGTACTTGCGATTTAGCGACAGCGTTAAAAGTTGCAAGGGCTGCAAATTCTTCTGAACTTGCAAATGAGAAGACCACCAACTGATGTTACGTTGATGAGTGGTTATTTTGTGTGATGATTCAAAGCATCAGCCATCAGCGTAGCAGGAGAACGTTAACACTACATTGGTTTAGGAGGGATATAAATCAAATATTTTTTTAATGAAATATTATGATAATGCAGCTTAGTTTAACATGAGAGGCTGTAATTTCATTTCAAAATTTAATTGCAAGTTATGATCAAACAACAAGGAACTAAAATGTCATATAGTTGTCATAAATCCACGTTAATTAAAAATCGTTTTGGGCGGTCTGTCCATTTCATAATATTATTCAAGCTAAAGGAATGATTTTATCACTAAATGTCGATTAAATACAGTTTAATTTCGATTATTTGCATATTATTTTCCTCTGTTTTTATAACACAGTAGCTAAATATTTATGACTAGAATTTATGGTTGTATCCTAGAAATAAGCCTTATTATTAAAAATTTAATGGAAAGTAATGTCGTCAATTTCAGAGATCATAAAATGATAGCCACATTGGACTAGCAAATATTGGGTATAATAGAAAGTATTCTATTGTTATTATTATTCTTATTATTTTAATACCGTTGAAGTATTTAAGGCAAAACAAATAAGCAGATTAAATTACTTTTCTTTCGTTTTTTAAAGGTTGCTTTTGAGAAATAAATGTTACTATATTCCTTATGTGTGATTTAGATATTTATGTTTCTTCACTAGGAATGATGCCTTTAAATCTATACTATTTGTTCCTTTAAGAAGGAGTACTTCTCTGATAGCGCCAAGGTACGATTCATCTAAGTAACAGGTAGACGTAAGAATATCTGTCCTCTACCTTTTCTCTCACTAACTTTCTTTGAAACAATAAACTTCAGTTTCGTTTTTAAGTCTCTTTTATAATCCCGTTCAGTCCGTCCGTCCGTGCACAGAAATTAAATCTCTGGAACCATCTCTAGACTAGCCCCAAGCCAATAGAAAAATGCTGTTGGTGTCCACGTCCCTAATCACCCCACTTGCCAGTGCTGCCAACCTTTTTCTATAAAATTCACTTTTTTTAAATTGCTTCCATTACGTTAGAAGTATAAAGGGAACCAAGAAAGTTTTGGCCCTTTTGGAGGTCTGTGTTCAATTAGCCCTCACACCGTGAGTTGAATGCGAATAGAGATCAGGCGAAGGCCAGTTGTTCGTGTGGGTATAGCCAATATACTACCTGGTTGTGGCAGTTCAGTTACACCGTGAACGTACGGAAGGACAGAGTGAACATGGGACCTCCACAGAGGTCATAAGGGTGTATATGTTGTACGAGTTCAAACTGGGGTCAAACGCAGCTGCAGCTGAAGATATGCCAGGCGGTGAGGGTGTCGTGACTACGCGGATAGTGCAGTGGTGATTTACCAAGTTGAAGAACGGTGACGAAACACTCGAAGACGCACCACGTTCAGGAAGACCAACACAGGTAACAAATGAAGATCTTCAGGCAGCAATTGAGACGAATAGTGGCCAGACATGTGAGGAACTGGGACTACAATTCAGTGTGAGTTTAGAAACCATTCGGCAGCACCTCCATCAACTTGGGAAGCACTACAAGTTGGCTCCCACATGATTTGACTTCGCGTCAGAAGGCAACGCGAGCAGACAGCTGTGTTTCTTTGCTGTCTCCTCTGAGGAAGGAGCCATTTCTGGACAGCGTGTTGACATGTGATGAGAAGTGGGTCCTGTACGAAGCTCCACGGCGCCGTCATCATTGGTTAGCATCCCATAAACCGGTTCCAAAACAGTCGAAACCAGCACTGCACCAGAAGGAGGTCCTCCTGTGTGTTTGGTGGACTACTCGCGGCATCATGCATCGGGAACTGCTACCAGCTGATCAGAGCATCAATGCAACTGCATACTGTCAGCATTTGAGCCGTGTTCAAGAAAAACTCAGAACTCTGGAGCCAGCACTTCTGAATCGCAAAGGGGTCCTCCTGTTACAGGACAACGCTAAGCCCCACGTTGCTAGGATGACCCGGGACACCATTCTACGCCTTGGATGGGAAACGCTATTGCATCCGCCATACTCCCCGCACGTTGCACCGTCCGATTTTCACCTGTTCCATTCCTTGGACAATGACCTTAGATGACGCCAGTTCAAATCCCTAGTAGAGGTGCAAAATGCACTTGATACCTTCTTCGCTTCACGGCCCACCAAGTTCTACCGCGATGGAATCCATGGCCTTCCAGAACGTTGGCAGAAGGTCGTCGATGCTGATGGGAACTATTTTTCATCTTCCAGGTACGTCTTAAATGACATATCGATGTTCGAAGGTGGTGGATAAAAAGCGACAGAACTTTCTTGCTTACTTTTATAGTAGCACCAAACTTGGCATAAACATTATTCGACACAGTACAAAAGCACTATGGATGTTCCGTCCTCAAGTACTCCGTTATCAGTGTTACCAACTCATGTCAAGAAAATAATATCATGAACCACAAAGTGTCTGATGTATCGTTGTAAACGTCTTGTTCAGACGAATTACTCCCAACTCGCAGTCATTCCAAAAAACAGGATTTTTTGTCCCAACAAGCAGCTCCTCACACTGAGACAAGCTCTTCAGCCCCGAGGGCTACCGACAACTGCAGCTTCAAAGCAAAACTTGCTACAACTTCTTTCCAATGTTGTCAAATGTCCGCGTACACGTTTTTTGTACTCTCTCTCATGTGATTGATTGAATTCTGTTTAGTTTTGCAAAAGTAAACGAATCCTGCTCTGTAATTGTGTGCTAGTGTGCTCTGTTTACATCATACGTACATCAGTTGTGAACTGTCTGAGGAACGCCATCCTGGTAAGAGGCTGAAACTGTTACGGGTGTTTAAGTTTTTAATAAATCCTAGTGATAGCCTTGTCAGCGAATTCTTTAAGTATAATATTGATCTTCGGAAACAGAAAGCGATGGAGAATTGGTAAATGCCACCCGAATGCAGTAGAATTTACCAAGGTTCTGCTGGATGAAGCACAGCATTATGCCAATCTCCAAGTTAGGGCCGAGCTTCAACTGGACAGCAAAAGGAGGAAGACAAAATACCGTATGTCGAACTTGATTTAAGATTATCTGCCTCAGTGGCACAATGTGAACAAGACTAAAATATTGAAAGAGTTCTTAGACACTTGGGCTATATGCTCAAATTACAGTAATCGGGGAGCTCCAACACAACAACGAGGACAATGTGCACTTAGCACAAATACCAAAGGATACAAGTATTTTTTCATTATTCTTAGTAATATATTCATATGGAGTAAACAGGGTGGATGGACGTTTTATGACACATTCATGAGGACAATGTGTACTTTGCACTGAAACCAAGTGACACGGCTCCTTTTGGAGCCGCCTTGGGGTATTGGCTGAATGGTATGTGCTGAAAATAATCATTCAGTTTTTTCAATGCTCCTAGGTGTAAGTTATATCATCCCGTCCGTACTGCTTTCGTTATTGTTATTATTATTATTATTATTAGTAGTAGTAGTAGTAGTAGTTGGACTCTAATAGTGATATCAAATGTGGACCAATGTTTTGTGTGTTTTTTTAATGTCTGCTTTTATTTCATTTGTACTTATTTGTAACAGAATGCTAGTGTTGTATAGGCCCATGGTTATTATTATTATTATTATTATCATCATTATTATTATAGTTATTCCAATACTTACTTTTAATTTTAATTAATTTCGAATTTATTAGATTAATTAATGGGCTCTGAACCGTGATAACCAACTTTGCTTTAGCCCTAACCAAATAGGACTTGTTCTTAGGTGACATATGCTCTTAATATGGAATTAAATTGAATTTATTGATGGCCTTTAGGCATCTAAGGCTCAGGCTGAGATAGAGGAGGGGAAAGGATTCGAGAGGGTGTCGGCCAGGGTCAATGTTGAACGTGCCATCCCGGCATTTGCCTAGTGTGACAGAAAAACTTGAGTCAACATGGTCGGCCGCTGGAATCGAACCCAGCACTATCACTGAGCTACGGTGTCTTAGTTCTTAATATGGAGTTAAACTAGGCAGATGTGAATGTATAGTTTGATTACATATGGCAACACCGCAATCTCTGAGCGCGAGTTGAGAAAATATTACAAACGCTGAAAACGCCCAAATTCTGGGGACTGCGAGTTGGAACGAAATTCCGAAGACTGCGAGTTGGAAAGCTGCGACTTGGGACGACCTCGTTCAGACTAACTCAGAGTCACCAGAACAGTCTTGATTGGTGAAGTCAAATTCCATTTTTAGACATACCTGCATAAAATTTTTATAAATAATATTGGATAAAATAGAAAAATTCTGTAGGTGTCACCTTCCTGAAGGACCTCATTTATCACTGTTGCCAAATTGTTTTTTATAAATTTATTTATTTAAAAAAATGCTTCTATTACGTTAGACGTAGCAGTACCAAACTTGACACAAATATTATTTGACGCAATAGAAACACGCTGTGGATGTATCACCCTGAAGCATCTCATTGTCAGTGTTGCCAACCCGTGTCCAAAACTTTTTCTTTTGGTAGGGTAGATAGGTCGTGGTTTGACTAGCTCAGAGCCGTCGAAACTGTCATAATCAATCGTCTCAATTGTCAGTATTACCAACTTTAAAAACTGAATATTAATTTTCAAATTTTCTTCTCTATCGCTACACTTATCCACTTTAAACGTGGTATAAACATTCAACACAATAGAAAAGTAACTTAAAAAAAAACCGGATGCTTGTGCACCTCTAGGTACTATCATGGTACCGGAGCTTTCGATATTGTTAGTAGAATCGTAGTGCAAATTTATTTTATGGTATATGACTTAGCTTTGCTACTTCTACGGAAAGAATAGATTTTTTATCATTGTTCCATTGGACGATTGTGATTATTTTGATCTAATTCAGGGATTCCGCCAGGATTTACAGTTGGAGGGGGTAAAATCAAAATTGGGAGGATGTAAATAAAATTTTGCACGGTTTCTATTGATTTTTGACAGCAAAATTTTTAAAGTTGGGGGCTGTTGTCGAGAATTAGGGGGGTTGACATCCCTTACAGGGAGAAGCTGGAGGAATCACTGATCTAATTGAATTTTAATTTCCTAAAATGTCATAAGTTTAAGCCTAAGCAGGGGCGTAACAATAATTGCTCGGACCCGACTGACCCGCCCCCCCCCCCCTGAAGCAGAACCTGACCCTTTTCATCTCAATTTAGGAAGTTTAAGAAAATTTGAACCGGACAAGTCATAGATTTTAGTAATATTTTTCTATAAGCTCTTCATGAAAATTTAAGAGACTTGTATTATTTTAATTTCCTTCCCTTCAAAAAAAGTCTGCCGAAATATTCCTTCCTAAAGTTCCTTGTTGATAATTATTGGAGATCAAGAAGTATATGTGGCAAATCATAAACCATAACGAAGTCATTGTTTTTCATGATATATATTTGTGAATAGTTTGTGATGTCGAAAGAATACTCCCATGTGGTTTCTACACGGTACAGAATTTCTGACAAATTAGAAGAAAAATCGACAATTCCAATATTTCGGATTTTTGTTTCTACTCCCTTCTGTAACAAAGTACGTACTTGTTCTTTATAACCCTGACCGGCTTGGCTAACTACTTCTTAGTACTTTATCGCAAAAATGCCTTTAGGATATTGGGACTGTTACTTTCACTGTAACAACAACGGGAAGTTAGTTGTTTTTGGAACGTTTACCATATTTGAACGCCATTTCTTAAAAAGAATTAAATTGTCAGCTTAAGGAGCTAATGAATTTGACGGGAGATGCTTTCTCAGTCACCGATCATTTCTCTCCTCACCAGTAAAATTCAGTAGCTACCGAAGTGTTTCGCGAAAGACATTTTTTTCAGGAAATATTTAGCCGTAAAATTTAAACCAATGACTGGCAGATAAGAAAACATGATCAGTTTAAGAATATGTTGTTTTCTCAACTATATAGTAGGGGTGAGAGGCTGAACGAATGGTGACTCTGAGCAGAAGTAAGCTTTTGTGTTTGTCCTTGTCCCTGACAGAAGCATAGAAACCATTTATTCTGCAGTTAAACTGAAACAAAGCAGAAGCAAGGGTTAAACCATTTGAAAATGAAGATAAATTCTTTGATGGTACTGAGGAAGTCGTCTGGTATCTGGGGAGTTGATTCCTCGTGGATGGGTGTTGGAGAAGTCTGAGGAGGATTTTCTTGTGTTTGCCCGGTCCATAACTTGTGGTGTGGGTAGGATAGGTGGTATGGTTGGTTCAATAGCTGGCGGGGGGTGGGGGGGGCGTGGTTTTGATTTGTCTTTAGGAAGGTTGTTTGTCGCTGGTGGATCAAAGTTATTTCAATTTCAGCGAAGACATGGATGTTTCGTGGATTTCACTTACGTAAAGAATGTCGAGTCAAGCCAAAGATATCAGTTTCTACCTGATTCCAAATTTCTAAAGCTTACCTGCTTCTGGAATCATTGCTAATGATTGTTTGTTTATCAGGTGATCAATGAAATTAGCACAAGGTATCTTATGTTATAGGAAACAGTTGTAGATAAAATAAACTCATGTATATTGCAAATTTTGTCTTCAGAAGCAGCATGCTAGACATAGCTTCAGCCAGAACATGAATCGTCGTTTATTTAATGTTTCTCGCCTTAACATAGTATTCCATATTTCCAAATTGTTCCGATTTAGTCGAATTTCCTTTATATCAAACGGTGTTTCATATAAAATAAAGTATTACCTTCCTTATTCGAATTTATCTATTTTCTACTTATAAGAGATAGAGAGAAAACTAGAATCTTTACATTGTAGGATATTGGAACAAATGAAACTGAAAGAGAAGCGAAAGAAACGTCAGAACGTTGGGAAAGTTCTCGTCCTTTCTTTCCTTTTATAAAACAAATGAAGTTTATTTCCCATCCTCTCCTCCCTTCTGATTGTCCAAAATAAAATCCAAACAAATGTCATCCAAGGTTAATATTATACAAATTTGAACCATGAAGGTGTGTTCAATTCCGCTTAGCGGAAGTAACTTTATAGCCGCCTCCAATGGCACAAGATCATGGCATTTATGTGACGTTCACACACACATCGCTGTATCAAATTGCCTAATAAACTGGTCAATACTGTCAGGAAAGGTGTAGCATGAACATAAAAATGTTCAGCGGAAGAAATGTTACTTTGGATACGAAGTTGTAAAAATGTTCACTACAAGAAAATATTTTCACGATCTTAAAGCCGCCAAAAGTCCCTTCGGACGGAGACTGAAGTACCATTGCACAAGCCATGGACATTTGTTTTAGTTAAGAGCGCTTTCTTTGAGGAACAACCTAAATAAAAAACAAATAACGAGAGAGCGAAATATTTAGAGTCGGCTTTTGGACCTCATTCGCATCCGAAATTCCAATTTATTTGTGAAAGTAGTACAAATTTAGGCGTAAGCTTATATATTTTACGTTCAGTTCATATTTAGATCAACCCTAGACCCCAACCGTATAAATTATCTCTATGTAACTGATGTTTTTTGCTAATAATTCAACCCAAAGAGTTCAATTCATTTTGCGTTGTCGAGACAACCTACAGTACCTGTCGGCAAAATTAGCTGATGACAGAACGCAGCAGTCGACAACGTGAGCTCTGAATAAAACGTTTCTTGGGTCCAAAGGATTGTCGATTTAACATACCCGTATGTAGACAATATGAGCTTTCGGCGAAACGTACCTGTCTACAAAATGGAGAAACGATAAAGTGATGACGCAAAAATGATATTTTGTTTCAAAAGTGAATGCTGCACCTATACAGAACATGTAAAACTTGGTAGAGTCCTGATAAAGTGTTTTTTTTTTTTTTTTTTTGCTCAGACTTTTAGTCCACAGTGTAGATGATTTCCCGTTTTTTATCCGACTAATAGTCTGATTGGACACACAACCTAACACTTCAAATTGCTGCCAAGAACATAAAAATAGTCCGAATAACGACTTCTTTTGTCGACTGGACTGGAATGCCCCAAGGTTATTTGCAATGACCTATGTGACAACACCATGTGATAAACACATATGACAACAACACCTTTCCATTAGCACGACTAACCTAATCTAAGTTGTGCTAGTGAAAAGAGCAATTCCCGAAAATGCTTCCGCGCGCTAATAGACTATCAATAAGCACACCCACAAAGAAACAGCTTACGTACTCTTATGTTCATTTCTCAAACTAAAATTATGTGCTTCAGTGGCGATATTGTCTACATGGCGATATTCGCCACAGTTACTCTACAATAATCAGAGGTTTGAAGCCCGGAGACATCGGTGTTTATCCCTTTGGTGTTTATCGGTGCAAATTTAGCATTGGTATGCGCCTATTAAACTAGTTGTGAGAAATTTAGCTTTTATTAATTGTGGAAGCTTAAACTTTATGAGCCAATTTTGGATCTACTTCAAGTATGTCAAATTACTCCTGTTCCCCAGAACAACAGAATTCCGAAATTTTGAAAGGTTTGGTGTTTAATTAGTCACAATATTCGTGCATTTCAAATTAGCCCGAAGAATAACCCTTGATGCCAGCCGCTCATTCCAGCACGAATTCTCAAATGTTGCCAGAATTCAGACATTTTTTTTAGTGCTATTAAAGGGTATATATTTCGCTGAATTCGTGGTGTCCTCCCATTTGGCCTAATCCCGTTTCGCCTAACGCTATATTTCCTGTTTTTATCAACGTGTCAATCTTATCTCGATTTTCGACCAAACGGGATTTCCCGTTTAGCATAATCCCGTTTCGCCTAATGTTTTCCACGAGGGATTTTCATAGATGGGGGATATTTTAGAAATTCCCTGCGTAATAGGAAGCTATGAAAAAAAAACTGTATTTGGTAACTGAAATATGAAAATTCGTGACTGCTCGATTTCTATAATACCTGAAAAATGTACAAAATATAATCTGGATATAATAACCAGGTATAAATATGATGTAAGTTTATAATTTCTATTACAGTGTAAAAGATAGAAAAAAGTACATGGATTAACTCATTCTATTTAACAACTTATAATTTTCAACATGTACTTCTCAAATTGATTGCAAAATACAGTATTTAAACGCAAGACATATGCTACAACATCGACATACAGTATAAGTTCAATTTCATCGTAATTTCATTTTCTCTTTGCTCTTGTTTCACTACTAAAACAAAAATATATTGAGGTGATCCCGTAATTTTCACGTAGCTATATATATAGTTCACTAATGTTAAGACTTGCTAGTAAGTTAGTATTTCAGTCAATGTTATGGATAGTAACGCAAGGTTAGTACTGTTTATTTTAGATATGCATTAATCTCTTTTATTGTTTATTTTTATTTTCGTTTTTAAAGATTTGCATCTCGAAAGAAGACAATATGACAATGAAAGAAGTATTTACGTGTTTTGCGGTTGAAAGAAGACAATATGAAATGTCATAAAAATTCATTTGAAGTACTGACGTGTTTTCTTTTCAGGTATACCTTCATATTTTTGCTGTGTACTAATTTATCCTTTTTTTCTTAATTTTATTATTTTCAACAGTACTTTATAGAACCATTACAATACTGACGACGGAAGGACAACGAATATTGTTGAAGGTTGCCATTCCAAATTCCATAGAAAGCTGCAGTCGGAGCACCCCAATATATTCTCGTTTTTGTTAATAGTGAAACAAGAGCAAACAGAAAATGAAAATATGATGAAATTGACATTGGACATCATCCAAAACGGTAAAAGTTAAAATACAAGCGAGTTTACGACCGTATTTCAACATTAAAAAGCAGACTGAGAAATGGATTTATTGAACTTATACAGTACGTCGATGTTGTAACATATAACTTGCGTTTACAGTCTTAAATTCAGTATTTTGCAATTAATTTGAGAGGTCCATGTTGAAAATTATAAGTTGTTAAATACAATCCATGTAGTTTTTCTTTGTATCTTTTACACTGTAATAGAAATTATAAACCTGCACCATATTTATACCTGCTTTTTATATGCAGGTTATATTTTGTACATTTTTCAGGTATTATAGAAATCGAGCAGTCACGAATTTTCATAAATCATGTAGTTTCATATTTCAGTTACCAAATACAGTTCTCTTCGTAGCTTCCTATTACGCAGGGAATTTCTAAAATATCCCCCATCTATGAAAATCCCTTGTGGAAAACATTAGGTGTAACGGGATTATGCCAAACGGGAAATCCCGTTTGGCCTAAAACCGAAATAAGATTGACATTTTGGTAAAAACAGGAAATAAAGCGTTGGGCGAAACGCGATTAGGCCAAACGGGCCAGAATCAAATTCGTACTACTTATGATAGACGGAAACTACTAGACTCAAATGGAAATCTTAAATATTCCAGGATTTGCTCTTCCTTTGGGCCGGAAAGTATTTTGAAAGTTTCTTTTATACTTAACTTGTCGCAAGAATATGTCACTTTCAATTTCGGAGCAGCTCACACTGAAATGCGCAAAAATATCACTCGTTTAACGGAATTAGTTTCAATAGTTCCGTCTGTCAATTTCTCCGAATTTGCTTTAATAAGTTTCGTTTGTGCTGAGCTTGCCACAAAATTGTATTACATTCAATTCAACATAAATTTCCAAAACGAATCGTTGTGTACATGGGCGTCCATCTTGTGGTTTTCAGAGGGGGGCAAGGATAAAGTGACAGTTTTTCTATGATTTACTAAAAGTTATCAACACGATAACCACTACAATATTTACTAAATTAAGGGTGCAAAAAGAACCATGTCATAAAGTACTTTAAACCTACCTTAAAGTATATTGGAAGTTGATTGGAAATGCTTAAAAGAGTATAATAATGTTAATTACTTAATAAACTTTAAGATATTATTTATGAAATATTTGTCAAATGTGTCCCCTGCAAAAGAAACTCTGTTCCAAAGTATCCATCCTGGTTTACTAAAGACGTTATAAGGAAACTCAAGGTTAAAACAATTTATCATATAAAGTCTATACATACAAAATTGAAAATTCAAAACCCTACTATCGTGTAGGGAAGCCAAGAAAGACATAAAGATGGCCTATAAGACCTTCATATCAAATTCTGAAAATAATATCAATAATAATCCAGGTTAATTGGAAATTTATTAAAAACAAAACATAACAAAACATCTTCCCCCAAATGTATTAAAATTTCAAGGTCAGACTTGTGTAACAATGAAGAAATAGCTAATACGTTTGCACAGCATTTCCAATCAGTATTTGTATCCTCTTCTCAACCGTTCAGTAATTTTGATAGCAAATCTGAATACTGCCTGTTGATAAAGTACATTTGAACGAAATAGGAAAGGCTGTCAAGAATGTAAAAACCAAAACGATAGTTAGATCTGATGGTATACCCTCGTATTTAGTGAAAGGATGTATTGATAAATTTAAATATTCCCTATTGATTGCATTCAACTTGGCACTAAAAACATGTACTTTCCCTAACAAATGGAAATCTGTTTTAGTTTGTCCTATACCTAAAACAAACAACAGACGAGAAATTACCAACCACAGGCCTATAGCAACCTTACCAATCTTTGCAAAATTCTCTAAACTGATTGTATATCAACGAATTATTAATTATTTGAAGGAAGTTATCTCAACTAAACAACATTGTATTGTTTCACAAAAATCCACGGTAACGAACCTTACAATTGTTACAGATTTTATTGAAAACTCGTTGGACATACGAAAGCAAGTCGATGCAATTTATGACTTTGAAAAGGCTTTTGACAGACTTAATCACAATGTATTACTAGGTAAATTAAATCACCATCACTTCTCTCTGTCTTTGATTAGGTTCATGTGCTCTTACCTAACTAATCGCAGACGGTCTGTTCTATTTAAGAAAACAAATCTGACGAATATACAACACTGTCATGAGTCCCCCAAGGCTCGAATCTTGGACCGTTGTTATTCCTCTTGTTCATTAATAACCTACCTCAATTCTTACCAGATAATGAAAAAGTGCTATTTGCGGATGACCTCAAATATATGCTAAAATTAATTCCATGAAGATGCTATACAACTACAGCATAGTTTAGGCAGATTTACTAACTGGTGCGTTATCTATCAACTTGCAATTAATACGAAATTTTATAATTCAGTACAAATAAAATTATTTATAGATTTAATTGTTAAATTCATAAGTAGGCCCGACGTAGTTAAAAAATGTTGGTGTCACGTTTGATATGAAATTAACGTTTAACAGCCACATAAAAATATTACAAATGAAGCTTTTAAAAGTCTAGCATTTGTAATAAGAATTGGAAGAAAATTTAAAAAACGCTTATATCTTAGAGAAAATGTACTAAGCTTATGTTCATTAGAGCAAAGACGTAGCATTTGTGATCTGTTATTTCTTAGGAAAATAATTCAAAATGGCTTAGACTGCACAAACTTGGTATCATTGTTACAGTTTCGTATCCCGTCTTGAAAACTCGCGTAGACAACACTGGTCTCTTCCACTGCAAAAAGGCAAGGACGATATAATTATGAAATCACCAATCTGGAGAATATGTAACTACTACAATGAAATGTGTAGAACTTCCATCGAATTGTATATATGTGATATGTCTTCGTCTTCGAACGCATTTAGAAATATTGTAATAAAAATGTCTGTAAATGAGCATTTTAAATATCGACACTCTAATTGGGTTACAAAGCGTTTGTGTTGACAATAAATATATAAATAAAATAAAATATAGAAAGTACGTACATATAAACATTGTATTTTTTTTTATCTTGCATAGTATAATTTTCTCCGGCTAGGGGGGGAGAGCGCCCCCTTGCCCCCTCTAATGGGCGCCTTTGTTTGTGTTTACTTTCAAAATGTTTATTCTGCCTCTTGCAAAACACTTAAAATTATTCGTCTTCGGTGTAGGGCAGTTTCATGGTCGAACTAGCAAGAAATATTAATGTTGAAACTGAATTACCGTCATTTTTGTGCTCCATTCGTGCGGCATTTGGTTGTACAGAGTTTTACTGATACTCAACTGATCCAAAAATTGTGGCACATTCAACTCTGGGGGAGGAGCTTCGCAAGAGAAAATATCAATTCCAAAACTCCATTGGTGTCAACCATTTATGATTGATTTGCGCCACACTGCGTCATATGATTTTTCGTTTCTTCTTGTCGCAAAAATGTGTTAGGCCAACATTAAGAAATTTAATAGAAGCACGTTAGAAGCTCACAATCAAAGAAGTTATAAATTTGGAAAGAGAATTGATGTCAATCCTTCGTCCCGTAAAAAACTTTGTTTGAGCTCAATTCATCGCAAACACATGTGACATTTGAGTGAGCCAGCTTCAAGATTGCACTCGAAGCGAAAAGAAATCAATATCAATCGTGCGGATAGCATTAAATATTAACACTAAATGCCGGTAAACTCTAGCCTTAAATGGTGGCAAAATTTCGAAACAACGTGTAGTACTGGGGCAACAGGAGACTAACTTCACCCACCTCTGGATTTTCAATTTACAATACCAGAAGATGGTAACAAATGATATTAATTTCAAACATAAAGATAATAATTAGTATAATTAATTTTGAATATGTTGCCTATAATTGTGAGTGCGGTTTAGAATATTATATCAAATGATGCAACAGCTTAACAGGATTATTAAGTCAGAAGAGTCTACGAGTAACACTAATGTAGGCTCGATGCCTCTGTTTTCGTGTACGTTGTCGCACTTTTTGCGAATAAACTAACATTTAAGAGTTATGTGAAGCTTAGAAGCGTTAGAGGGAGTTTTACATTTGTGCATAAAACATAATAATAATGCATCTGGTAAACAGGTGGCACCTGGGAAGAGAAAAAGACAAAGGGAAATAGTAATATTTTAATTAGAGTTTGAAGAAATATTAGCCTTGAAATGGTATGCATTTTCTTTTGCCCCCTGGTTTCAGTAATTACAACAACTTAATTTACCAACTGTTCATTCCAGTAAGGTAATTACAATAATTATAATGCAATTTGCATCCAAAGAAGCTGCTTGCATGTTTATGCAGACATGTATTCAAATTTCAGGTTGACAAAAAACATTATTCATTGCAAAATGTAAGAGTTTTAGAAGTGAATTTTCATGACGAAGTTGGGAATAATTTTATGACAAAATGTCTTATATTGAGGAAAAACAGATTCTAGTAACTTATTTTCTTAGTTGTCTTGGCAACTTTTCAGTGATGACGTAGATATTTATCACCAGGCTAGTTTTATGAACATAGTTGGTTACTTCCTTGTACTCTTCCATCAACTGAAACCAGAGAGGCCATTAAGTCTTATGCACAGATTCCAATCGCTAAGTGTTGTATATTAAAACGTACAATTCAACATGTTAATGTCAGGATGCACTTTATATGCACCTCAAAGTTCATTTGATACCTAATTTGCGTAGAATGGAAACGACTACTTTGCAAGCCCGAGACGTCCTCAATTTAATAAGGAAATTAACAAAGGTGATGAGTTGTTTAATATATAAGGTTGTTCGCTCACACCTCAATTCTTTATCGTGTACATGCTGCGCATAGAAGATTATGTTCAAAGTAATTTTTGCAATTTTTACATACATTTTTTAATTCACAGTGGATTCCGTGTCCTCAAATCTTGCAACCTTAATTTAAATCATTTTCCGACGTTATACAACGATGAAATTTTGAACAGCGACGTAACTCGGGTGACAATACAATATTCAATTGTTACGTTCATGTATTTGTGTACGTTTATATATTTTAAAAGTATATTGTATTTTTAGTAAGGAATTCTTTATCCTAAAATAAGTACTAGTCCGCAGCGATGTTGCGTCTTTACGATTTGAGTGACTAAACATCATCTTACAATATATAGGATAAGGAAAAAGTATTCGAACCGAAATAACTCGAAAAAAAAAATAAAACTTTTGTTTTTTAAACATACTTTTCTCTAAAGCAAACAAAATACAGCAATTCGTACTAAAGAATAACAAATAATTTTGTTTATGCGTGACTGAAAAGAAAAGAATCGGGCGCGCTAGTTGAAGAATTTATAAAGTGACTGTATATGAGAATGCGCTCCATACTTTTCTTTTTAGTCATACACAAACAAAATTCTTTTTTGTTATATTTTGTTTTATAAAGAAAAGTATGTTTTTAAAGAATCCTTCATATTTAATATGTTTTGTTCATGAAACTTTATTTTTATGAGCCTATTGAAATAAAGTTTAGCAAGGATTTCCACACTTTTTTGTCATTTAGCAACACGTACGGAGTGTCACGTTGTTAATTTTAATTTATACGGGAAGGGGACTGGAAAAATTACAGCTCTGTTATTAAACCAAGGTACCATTCTGGTTAAAAATTAGGAAAAACTTCGTTCATGATGACCTGTAAAGGAAAATACTGTAACATTTCTCGATTCTAAGAAGACACCACAACCACTGAGCTAACCTGGTTTATTAGAATCAAAATTGGAAAGGAATCAAGTATGAAGTTGTCGTAATTGTTGGTATATAATACAACTTGTTTCTTAATTCCTAATTTTAGTACTTTTACGTAAACTAAGTTTTTCTTGTTAGACTGTGATTTTCGCCTTTATGGGGCAAAGAGCCTTTAAGAATTGGACTTAAATTAACGTGATATATTAACCACTCTCCGGTTTCACTGGTGTTCACAAGCCAACATATTAAGTATGAAATTCGTAGTTCTCTAAACCAGTAGTCATAATTAAGCCATGTTTAAAAGGTCATAAGTTATCAAAGTTACACAATGATAAACTGAAATGTCGTATCTATTTGGTTCAATTCTTAATTTATCACATGCACCACGAAACTTAAGAAACAATAAATTTCTTTATGCTTGCAGAAACGATTATACATTTAGGATTGACATTAGAATTAAATAAATGCTTAGTTTAATAGATTAACAC
>JAGDQP010040074.1:0-14166 GCA_022664845.1 Lepisma saccharinum | reverse complement strand
GATATCAGATCAGAGGCGATATTAAAATAAATGCTGATAGGAAGTGAATAGCGGAAAGATTGCAGAATGCCAAGTTTGTGGTGAAAGACCTACCCATCGCTGACAACACTATGAATTAAGGAATGAATTCATGAGCAATTTGATTAAAAATCTTTCAGAAAGTTGATTAACATGATGTACAGACCTCAACCAATGCTGCTTTCATGCGTCTTCTCACTTCTTCATCCCTCATGGAACGGGTTGATTCCTCCATGGTATAGCCAAGCTTCATGAGGAACTCTACAGGGTCATCCTTTTCAGAAAAAGATATGATTTCCTCACCTTCTTCAAATTCAAATTCAGCATCAGGTGGGATATATAAACATGTATCACCTCCCAAAGTCAGGTTATCAATTCGGAATCCCCGTCTCAACTCGCGAGCCATGGTCTCTTCAGTGACCTCGTAAACTTCGCTTGCCTTCATCTCTTGAAACATCTTCTCTTCGATGAACTTCGCTGCTCTGTCTTCTTCCTTCTCTCTTAACTGCGGCTGACGACCTGAAAGTAAATCAAACCTTTCTCCTGTCTCTGTGGCAAAGTCGTCATCTTCATCTTCAAATGCGCCAGGAAGGAAAATCCCTTTCCCTTCTTTCAACCTCTCCTTCGGTTTCTTGCGTTTCTCTTTGATAACAATATCGAAACTTTGTTCACTGAAATTCTTCTTGATTACCTTTTCTAGATATTCCCGTAGTCCCAACTTCTCGTCTTCAGCTGAAATCATGTGGGAATATTTGAGATCCTGTTCAAGAAAACATCCACACTGACCACAAATTGAAATGGTACCTGCCTGTCGGTGTTCTCTTCCTGGACACGTGCACTTGGCCGTGAAACTATTTTCATCTCTCTGCATCATTTTCTCTATACTATCCTTTAATGATAAAGCATGAGACTCTACTACTCCAAAGGGTTTCGGTTCCTCTTTGTGTTTTCTCTTACAACAAGATGTCAGACGTTTCCAACATGATGTCCTGCCGTTTCTCCCTGGATTTGATGACACAGATGAGGATTTTAAGCTTTTCTCCTCGTAGTCCATTGCATTTTCTCCACTGACCGATACTGAATAGATAAATTTCTTTTTAAGTTTTCCTATTATGCTAAAGGAATCATCTCCCCTACCTTGTGATCCAGCTGGCAAAGATGATTTTACATCTGTATCTGCCATGGATGCATCTATCCATTCTTTGTCTGTGCCATTGAGTATGCTGGTGCCTCTTTCAGATCTAGGAGCTAACATTGAAAAGTTTTTGTCACTACCACTACTCTGCTCACAAACATTATTATCTTTAGGTGATGATACAACAAATGCATCTGTTATAACTCGCGGGAAGTAACTAGCATACCTCATGTTCCCAGTGTAAGTTATTTTACTCTGTCTCACTTCTGTAACCTCACCTTCCTGACTCAATTCCTCCACAGGTCCCCAATAAACCCTCCTTTTATTAGCGTGAGATTTGTTGGTGTCGTTTATAATTATTTTCTCAGAGGTGTAGGGTGTTATCATCCTCTCGGAAACACTCATTTTATTAAATGCACAAGCTATAACTGCTTCGTCTTCAGATGTACTGCTTTTGGGTTCTATATTTGTTTTAAATTGTTGTTTCACCCATAATTGCGTACGATTTAGAGAAAAAGTGTCATTAATGAAGCTTTGACTAGTGTCACTCCTTTTACGATCTTGTTTTATTTTGTGAGTCTGTTCGGAAATTTGTTTCTTTGTGCCTTTCACAATGTCTTCTTCAACGTTCATTGCAGTCTGTTCTTTTCCCGTGTCAAAATCTAGCACTATTCTATCATCATACTTGAGCACGTCTGTCTTATCCATCACTTTAATATCTAACTTTATTGGTCTTTGATGACTAGTTTTCTCTTCCTTAGATTGTAAAGAAGTCCCATCTTGTTGATCTGGAGTCTTTTCGCCATAGATCAATGAATCGAGGAATTCTTCACTGGAACTGGAGAAGTCGTCCTCATTTTGTGTTTTGTATTTCTCGTCTCGTGTTTTAGGCTTCCATTCATATACCTCCTCTTCATCAGAATCACTGAATACAAAAGAGACTTGGGAACTATTTGAATTACCCCTCTGTTCGCTTTCTTTCTTTCTCTCGGGTTTCAGAGCATCACACACAGTTCTACAACACAAATTTTCGATATCATTGTCTCTAGATCGTTGCTGCTTCTCTTCAAGAAATATCTGTTTTGATGTTTGTCCTGTGTTTGAGTCAGGATAACTTTCCTTCTTGTCTAACGATTTGGGAGTTTCGCGTTGATCTTTATGTGATGCAACGTTTCTAGAAGACATTTCCTCCATTTTAAAACACAATTAGCATAGACAAAAGTGTTTTATCAAATATTCTCTCCAACCAACACCATCTACAGACTGTAAACACTTCGTGTCATAGATTAAATTTGTAAAAAAAAATTCTTAATCGTCAAGTTGCCATTTTACTAGGAAATTTTGAATGGACTTCTAAATGTGATGATTCTTTTTTGGCTGAAAAGTATATTATTGAAGAATCAATTAATTTTAGAATTCATAAACAACATACATATATTTACATATTTACTTATATTTCACGATAAAAAAAAAAAAGAATTAAGTGGAAAGTTTTTTGAGAAAATGTATTTCAATAATTTGCAATACCGAATGCAGTTTACATCAGTTAATTATTACCAGTTAAAAAGCGAATTTGTTTAGCAGCATGGAAGTGCTGGATTAACAATAAAAAAATGCACGTACTTAGGATATCGAAGAAGGGAAGGAGCCATGTAACTGGAACGGTTGTCTCTTTCAAATAATTATGTTTCAGATCAGAATAGTACAAACCGAAAGTCACGTATTATCAGTAGGGATAATATTATTTTGCCTTAGGGTTGTGGTATCTGGCCTGACGGGAAATACTATTTTTTTACCTTTAATTTCATCTGCATTATTACTTCAGTAAAGGCAGGCAAAGATTGTACTACTTTTTTTAAAATTTCGTTTTGGGTATCAGTTGGTATTAATCTGGCTACGCAGCAAGAATATGATCTCATATAATTTAATTAATATATTTTCGTTATATATAATTCAGTTGATGATGAGTGTTATCGTGAAGGCAGCAAACAGGAGGTGCAAAAGATAAGAGTTATAGATTATTGGATATGCAAGTTTCTTAATTTTTAATTCTACACGAGTTGTTTCGTTCATTCACACCGTTTATGATCTAAAATGCACTTTATTGAAGAAGATATATCAAAGGGTTGTCTCTTGTCCTCTTAACTCACTTTAGAAAGCTTTGTTTCATTAATCATCTCATTGTATTTGTAAATTTACTTGAGTATTAAAATTTACTAATTCAATGTGACAATTATACAGTCCAAATTTTAAAAATGTTTCGCAAAGAACGCTTGAATCTCAGGCACATTGAAAGAAGAAGTGAAGCCTTCTTAATTTCGCACTTAAATTTCTGTTATTGGTTGAGTATCGATCTTAAAATAGATTATTTTTTCACTATCTTTTTCACTACATTGAAGGATACTACACAACAAAGTATAGTAAACGCCCGCTTAATCATCCTCGGTTCAACCAACCGTTCAGCTGAGGAAGAAAATTATTGGTTTCTTCTTAAATACTGTAGTTTTCTTCCTTAAATATATATATTTTTAATACAGGGTGATTCTGGAGATCCGTAACAGGGCTATAAGTCAGCTCCTAGTGCACAGAGATCTTTGAAAGAAAACATGTTCATACCAAAGAGCATGTGCGGAATCCCATGGTGATGCTTCTGAAATCAGGGGCGTCTCGAGAATATCTCTACGGGAGAGCAACTTCAAAAATTTAAATAGGAACAGGGGTTGATTTTCCCCCATTGAAACAAGCGTTAAATTTTGAACAACTTTTAGAAGAAACACTTTTTGATAGCTCATACCGTTTGGCAACTAGAAGACCTAATTGTTGGTCAAAATTAACATGGTGTAGAGGGTTTTCCGGACTTTCCGGATGCTATAACTCAAAATGAATACTAAATAAAGGTTCCAAACTAAAGTGAAATACTAAATGGGATATGCGGAATCCAACGGGAAAATTTTCGAAAACAGGGGCATCCTGGGAATACTGTTACTGGGTGGCAAGCTCAGAAATTTAAATTGAAACAATGGTTGATTTTGCTCTCTTTGAAACAAACATGAAGTTTTGAACAATTTTCAGATGAACATGTTTTCTTTCAAAGATTTCTGCGCATTAGGAGCTGAGTTGTAGCGCTGTTACGGATTTCCATAACCACCCTGTATATTGTCTACAATCATTTAGTGTAAAAAAAAATACAGTAATACAGTAAATATGTGTGTGTTAGTGTTTCTGTGAGTTTTTATCTCCTCATCTTGTGAAGTGGTGTATACTGTATTCCATAAGTTCGGTTTAATCGGCCATTTCATTATTCGATCTGGACCTGGGCTCGGTCCCGTGGTAGCCGCTTAACCGCCTACCGTAAAACAAAACAGTGTCCATATGATTTGATTTATTAACTTACAGTCCTAAGTTCCATTTAAAAGTGACATCAAGAAATAGGGATCTAGAAACATAGGAAGGAGAAGAGGAAGTGGCCCCATTTCTAAGAGTATGTGTTATCTTTTAGAAATACAGGGTGTCTCTAAAATACTGGTGGAAATTTCAGGAGGTGATTATTTCGATCAAACCAAGAAGAAAGTTCCTTTGAAAAAATTCGGAAATCTGATTAATTTCGAAACTACAGGCACTCGACGTTAAGGCGGTATCGTCACAAATGACGTCATATCTGGACAAGTAATTGAGTGTCGACTTAGCAAATCACAGTCGAAGCAGTGCCCAATACATCGATTTAACTTACGTTTATGATTGGAGAGTACAACTTAGAGGGGATTTCTATGCTTGCCCTATTTAAACATATTAATTCCTTGGCAATGAAATTCTTAGGTTGCGAAACCTGTCGATGCGACACTTCCTCAATCACAAATACTGCTTAAAGAGATATATGGGGCACTACTCCGAGTGTGATTTGCTAAGCTGAAACCGATTACGTTATTATGTATCGAGCAATGATGTCATTTGTGACGATGCCGACGTCACTTTGAACTTTTGTATCTCTGAAACTACGCATAATTTTGAATTTCTTCAAAGGAACTTTTTTTTTATTTGATGTAAATAATTACATCCATAATTCGGGGACACCCTGTACATATATGTCACTAGTCGTTGTACACGTGTAATATTTTTCATTCTTCTTGCACGCGAAAGAGCTATAGATTGAAATATACCAGTTTGATCTGTACAACTGGGACAATATTATATATAAGCAAGAAAAATGGGTACTTACATATTAGTACACACAGGCGTGGGAGCAGTAGACCAACTCCTCCCTTCGGGGAGAGGCCTCATCCAGTAGTGGATTGAATATGGCTGTGATTTATTTATATACAAATGTGTGTATGGCAACGTTTCGCCAAAGGTGTGTTCAAATAATACGAGTGGAGTTGAATATAGACGAGTGTTGCTAAGGAGCGGCCATACATATCACTAAGACAAAGGACAGCCAGAAGAGAAATTTAAGGTAAAATTAAGATATAAAGAAAGGGATACTTATAGCACTATTATTCCAGTTAAAAACCAAAACAAATAATCACTGCAATTTGATCAGTTAAATCCTTGTCAACACAGAGGACGAACACGTGCATAGAGACAAAAGAGTAGAACGATAGTGGTGCCACGTAGCTGACGACGCATCAGGTTTGGAACAATTGACCAACGTAAACGTGTGTAAGGATAAGATTGTGTAAGATTATGTATTGAAAATGTTGTGCAATAAAGGGGAGGAACGGAGGAAGATGGAGGCTTTAAGAGTTATTGAAGGTTTAGGGCAGATATAATTTTTCTCTCTAAGTATGAATGAAGACTCCTTCTCAGAGGCATGTGTTGAAGCATTGCTCGTAAGGACCAGAATGTGTATTATAGCAACACGGAAAGACAGATCAAATTTGGTGTTGTGTGATTAAGTGTAAATGGAGATTGAAGCATCTGGTTTGTTGATGCCGCAGAAGTGTCGACGGTTGTTAATACCAAATTTAAAAGTCCCCCTGTTAGCTTCCTCCCCCATGTCCTCACATGAAAGCCATCACAGAATTTCGGAGAACCACGAATCTTAACTCGATCCTGACCAAAACTGGACCCATTAACCCTCCCACCTCCTCCCAAACCTGGCAAGTGCAATAAACCCCGCTGGAGAACCTGTCTTATTTTTTATTCTAGGCTGACCTTCAAACATCCCGTCACTCAGAAAACGTACTCTTTCCGACACCCTGGCAGTTGCGTTTCTTCCACCATGTATTCCGCCTTTCAACTTGGAGAAACCCAAACACGTCTAACAACCCGCACAAACAACAATCGCTACTCCTTAAAATCACAACTTCCTCATCTCCCTATACCCGAACACACTTCACATCACGACCGCACCTTTGAAGAAACCTTTTGTATCAATATCCTGAAAATTCATAATTCTGATTCACCTGTAAGAGTTAGGTATACATGGGAGCAGATGTACATCCCCATACTCTCCGTTAATTATGAACCAGATCTTAAACTGGATGTAATTCCCTGGACAGCCAGTCTTCTTTCTCTTCTTCGGTGCTTTTTCCTTTCCTCCTCTGCTTCCTTCCGTTTTATTTTCATTAGTTTTAATTTCCATAACTATTTATTCCTTTATTATTCATTTCCCTTTACCATTCTCCTCCTCCTCCTCCTGCATCTTCTTCTTAATATTATTATTATTCTCTTCCCTACTGTTTTTTCATCATCTTATGCTTTTAGATGCACACTCCTTAGCTCCTAGTTACCTCCACACTCCCTTCGCCATTTGGTTCTTTCTCTTGCCTCTTTAAATGCTTTTCCGTCTCCATAACTTGCTACTCTGTTACCTGGTTTCAGTTGGCAACATGGCCGCTTTCTAGCACCACTCTTCTCTGTCTGTCTTCTCCCCTATTATATGAACACGCCTTCGACGAAATATTGCTGCGTTTTCATTGTGTTTGTGAAATTCTTGTGTACCTGTTTTTGAATTGTGATATGTAAGTATCTTTTTTCTACCTTATTTTACAATCTTATATACAGTATATGTATATTTTAATGCAACACCGTTGGTTTGTAAAAGAAAAGTTGATCGATTTTTAAATAGAAACATACTTAACCAAGTTAAAATACAGCAGTTCTTCGAGTATAGATAAATATGGTGCTTGTATTTTTGTTTGTAAATGCACAGTAAATGCATTTAGAAAAAGTGAAATATGTAAAATTGATTAACAGAATTAGAAATAAGGTCCGGAAGCATGGGTTAAAATAAAATAGTAATAATATTTTATATCTTTCTAAACGATATATTGATATTTGTAGCAGAACATTAGTATTCGAGGGCGGGTTAGGGTGAACAAAATAAAAAGGCTTCCTAACAAATTTGAAGCAGTGATGCCTCCTGTTTCACCAACCACAGTGGCACCCTCTACTCTTCTCAAGTTTAGTAAGTAGTGACTACGAGACATAAGAAGAAATGGGTACAAGTTTATTTATTTCACCAGTTTGAACCTGCTTTGCCTTGCCTAAATAATACATTATTCAAATTTTATTGATAGTATCAAAGAAATAATAAGATGAAATAGAAATACGAGATATGAACATACATCGAATAAATAGGAGGGGGGGAAATTAAGCAAAAAAAAAAAAAAGGCCAAAGACACAGGTTCGATCTCGACACGTGTCATGTGAGTTTGTGGTGGATAAACGCCGTTTCTGATGGGTTTCTCCGGGTTCTCCCGTTTCCTTCTACTTTCTTCATCCCACCAATTCACCCATTTGGCATGAGCCAAAGTTACCTAAAGGTTTTAAAATTAAAATTAAGATTTAAAACCAAAAACTAGGCTTTCGAGTGACAGAATATCTTTTCTCCAACAAAGATGACAAGAAATATCTCAAGACAATGAATGAAACAAGGGCTCTTTGACTCAATTGGAGAAATTCCATTTTCTCTCTCTCTCTCTCTCTCTCTTTCGCTGGCACTATCGTTAAATGAAATACTAGAAAAATTTATAGAGAAATCTACATTTAACTTTACCAGTATTAAATAAAGCTTAAAAGTAGCGCTTCTATATTATATTAAGGTTGAATTCAAGTAGGTTTTCCCGCCTTTATAATTTTTCGTCAATAATTCAAATTTGAGTGCACTTCAACAGAAATTAACTTCCACAAACTATAGTTTGTTCCATACTTGAATAGTGAATACCATTAATTTGAAATAAAAGTTAACAGAAAATTCAAAACTATGTCAACACACTTTTGGGACATGGAACTGTGTCCAAAAAGTCTATTGGCATAGATTTGAAGTTTCTATTAAGATTTCTTTAAAGATTCATGTATTCGTTAATGACGTAAGAAACAAACTATAGTTTGTGAAAGTTATTTTCTGTTTAATTACACTCAAATTTGAATAATTGACGAAAAATTATAAAGGCGGGAAAACCTACTTGGATTCAGCCTTAAGCTAAATATATTTCTCTAAGTCTCAAGCTAATAAACGATATATTCTAGAACAGTAGTAATTGTATTCGTATGGGCATCATTTCGCATACTTAACCAAAGCCAGACAATTCAATACACAAATAAGATTTTAATTCAGACGCACTTCAATCTTTAGTTCCCTAATAATATTATAATTCAGCATCATAGTTTACCATCATATTTAAAGAAAACCAAGTTTAATCATAAAACAACTGTTCAACTGTTTTCCATCGTTCCTAAGTCATATTGCCTTTCGTTAACACTTTGATTCAAATATTAACCTAATCGTCTTCAAAGTATTAAAATACTATCTCTAACCGAAAATATATAATGTCGATATCAGTCATAAGGAGAAAGAAAGGGACACATCTTTATATTTATAGTTTGACTTTAAATAGCCCTATTTTAAAGACTTTGTGTAGCACGCACGAATGTGAAGAAACAGCTTATCATTTTGGGAAATAGAAACAAACAAAGAAAACAAAAAAGACGGACATAATAATTTATAATTTACTGCTCTTCTAAAGGTAATAATACATCATCACAATTCCCGTTCTGCACCTCTTCACACGCTGTAAGACAAAAATAAATGTACTCACACAATAATTGCTTTAGGTAAGTACGAGTTAATTATTCCACCCTACAAATTTAATTCATATTAACTAAAAATAATTGGAAATTATAGCATTAATGAGTGAAGCCAGAGCAATTAATGTAAATAAATTTGTTTTATTTATTTTATGTGGAAAGAGAGGTAAAAATGTTTTTTTAAGTATTCGCGGACCTGAAAGAAAAGAATTCACAGAAACAATTAACACAGCTATTAAGATTAAATAATACATTTTTTAAAAAAGATGCTATTCCCGTCTCTAATTATTGCAGCTAGTTTCAATTTATTTATGTATTTATTTATTTAAAAAAAGAGGCATTTGAGTCTAAACAGAACTGAGAAAACAGCATGTAAAACCCCACAAGCTCAAAAACACACACCGTATATACACAAATTTGTTTGCAATTTTCTTTATATATAAAAAAATCTAAGAAACATGATTTAAATCAATGGTTTGTGAGTCACTTAGCGTCAGTCAAGCAGGTTAGATTTTCCCCAGAAACAGACTCAGGGTTCCCATTGACCTGGAATAGTCAGGGAACCCAGCTTAGCACTAAGAAGTCCTGTAAGTTAGGGAATTTCACTAAAAATGTCTGAAAACCTGGAAAAGTCAGGGAATTTGATAGCTTATTGTTTGAAGTTTATTTAGCTACAGCAGGCATTTAATGTTGGATCGTTTTTGAAATTACTTGAAGGCTAATGTGCCAACCATGAAGCAATTTAAGAAAAGAATATAGTGAAATATTTTGATGTATCTTTATTTTCATGCAACTATGATCTTTATTTTCCCATAGAATTATGATATATATACAAAATGGGGTACCTGGAAATTTCTGAGTAGTGACCTGGAAAACCTGGAAAAGTCAGAAAATTTGATCTTGGCAAATGAGTGGGAACCCTGAAACTTTTCCCTTTTTTGAAAAATTTGTTTAAATAGACACGGGAATTTACATGTTACCTCCTCAACTTCCTATCATACTTTAAAAACGATAGGCTGCAAATAAAAGTAATCACTGTCCAATAAAACTCTGTTTTCGAAATATTAACAGTTTTTATTCATCTGCGCGTAATGTGTTAATTCAAATATTTTATTCATGTAAGTACACGTTCTATATTTAATTTTTCTCTACTGTCCTTTTCCTATCCTTACCTTCACATCTAACTTACATTGCCACAAGCCAGCAAAGAAGCTCCTTTCTAAGTTTCTTTTTTCTATTCTTACTTTTCGTGACGATGCCTTGACGGCGAAAGTTTGCTAATTAACATTTTATTTGTGTCACGATTTCTTTACCTGATGTATACATTAAGTAACTTTTTTCGTACATAACCGCTCTCTGGCACCAATACGCCCCGCACAGGGGGGATAATGTAACACCTTTAATAGCAAGCTGATAAGCGATCGTGTCCGCGCAACCGCGTCGTGACAACCACGTCTATTAAGAAAAAAATAACTAACTGTGAAGTAAAATAAAATAAACTTGAATATAAACAGGATAATGGTGTCTGCTGGAATCCGGAAGAAATAGCACCTAGAGGCGGAAACTGTTACAAGAGACGCTTAAGTGTGTGAATAGAAGAGGTAATCTTAGCGAGTGAGGGAGTTAATAATTAATAATAGTACTAATAAAGAAAAACACGTTAATCTTCTGGAAACCGGAAGCAAGCGGCTAGATGGAATAAGTGGAATATGTGAGAAGAGAGTGCGTGAGTTAAGTGAATTTTATGTATAGTGTGGTAAATGGAAACGAGGCTGCAGAAGGATGCAACCTGTGACAGGATGAGGAAGAAGAAGCAGAAACTACCAGGAATGGGATGGCGAAAAAAACTTGTGGATTTACCAAGGCATCCACGTGCACCTAATTCTATTTCTTATCTTGTTACAGGAAGAAGAAGAAGCCATAAGAAGAAGCAGCTCAAGTTATGCGTTTGTCCTGTCTCTGTCCCCCTTGTTTGAGTACTTAAATGTTATGTATTTTAAGTGTTTTTTCCTAATAAATAGAATACAAGTAGATAGGGTTTCCCCAAAGCAAATGGCTCAAAAAAATGATACCAAGGCCAGAAAAACATTCTGGATGCCTGGCACAAAACCGTCCCGCAGCCCCAGAAGTCTCAGACTGATGGAACATAGGAGGTTCTTGGAGTGCCGGAACTCCGGCAATCCAAGAATCTCTGGGGACATGATTGCCCCAGGGCAAGGAGAAAGAACATCTGCAAGTGATGCACGTCCCAGAAAGTGCACAATTTGTCCTGTGCAATGGATGCAAAGAGGAAGGGGTGGAATGCGGGTAACTAATAAAAAAAAAAAACTCTAGCATCAGTCCCCTCTGTCTGACTATTCTCCTATTATGTGAACACGCCTTCGGCGAAGCGTTGCCTCATTTTTATAAAGCATTTCTCAAGTTCCTGTACACTTGTCTTTGAATTCTAATATATAAGTACCTTTTTATACCTTATTTTATCATCTTATATATACAGGGTGGACAAAATTTAGTACCGAAAAGAAAGAAAAGTTTTCATCAAACCAAGAAAAAAAAAAGTATCTTTGAAGAAATGTATATAAAATCGCGTTATTTCGGAGCTAGAGGTGTCCGAAGTGAGCAACGCATCGTCATAAAAATACGTCATATCTCGAAAGATAATGACGTAAGCCGTATCGGGAAATTGGGGCGTGAGTCAAGAAAATCTTAGAAGTGCAGTGAGACAATAGGCATGGGGAATATTAGTAAACAGTGATATTACATCAACTGATACAAAGATGGTGTCTGATGGAAGCGGGTCGGATAGAATGTTTTATGGAAAGAGATCAGTTTCTAACAGATCAGCTACACATGGGAGCGTCAGGGTTGGACCTTGATCCACTAAAAATGATATCAGCCCATCCACTGGCCAATCCAATTCTTAGATCTCACCATTGCAGTGGCATTGTCCGGTGTAATTCACAAAAGCGCATCTCAGTGACGCATAGCATGTTTCTAAGGACGCAAGACATCTAGGAATCCCTAAGATATAGCTGAATCCATTGAGCCATAATCGATGGACATGTCATGTCTCAGCTTGCTTAGCAATAAAAAAGATATTTGCAGTAATTCTTTCGATGTAAGGCTGAAAATCATGACAGAACAGTGACTACAAAAAAAGACTTCATTAATAAAATCAATATGTAATTCCTTTTCTACGTGAATTTCTTTTGTGAATTTTTAAAAGAATCAAAACATATATTTGATTATCTCCAGCATACACAACTTGATATCGAAACGCGAATAGGATAATCAAAACCTGCTACGAACATTTCTCTGCGATGAGACATTCATCTGAAGATCTCAACAAAATCTGGATTGACAGCGAGACGATTCCAGTGAACAATGGTATTGACATTGAGTATAAGTTACACCTGAAAAACTACCAACCACTCCTACTTTCAGCAGTTCATCATTGAAAGTATTCACGTTGAAGAGATACCAGCTTCTTCAAGGAAACCGTATCGAAAACAATTATTCTTTCCTGGTTGGATACACTCACTAGTAAAATCAGGGACTTTTCATTCCCCAGTAGCACACACGTTGATTAAACGTTAATAAAACCCGTTTAATGTCCTCCTTTTCAACGGTTGTATACAACAACAACAAAAGAGTTGATTCAAACCGGATATTAGACGGTTTTATCCACGTTTAATCAACGTGTGTGCTACCGGGGATTATAATTCTACAAGGAATTATTACACTGCAGCCAAATAACAGATCGTTTCTGGACGTTGCACAGTTGAATTATTTAGCTGAGCACTATTCATGTGATATACACAGTATTGCAGCTGAAGTTAAATCGTTGTTTAAACATGGTAAATCAGAAACTTGTGAAATAAAAACATTACTACAGCTGTTGACATTAATAGAGGAATAACAATGGGCTTTTCACGAACTTTTGCAGTAATTTCTCTGACAATCCCCGTACCAATTTTTTTTTCTTTTGTAAGAGAAGATTCTTTTGTCTTCGCCGTCTCAAAAAGAACCTTACAAATATGCGGTAATGAGAGACTTGGTGACAGAGAGATGCTGACTGTGGAAAAATAATTAGTGGATAAATTCCATTCTGACAAGGGAAGTGTACAAGGTGTAAGTTGAATTGCTTAATGAGACTAGAGTTATAGAAAGTAGGCATATAGTTGTCTCTAAAAGCGAACTTCGTTTCGACCGACATACAGAACTATATGAGAAACTACTCCCTACTGTTGCCTATTGGAGCCGACTCCTGAAGTCGGTATAGTAATCGAAATGATTCACTAACACCCTTATTCCAGATAACATTGACTTTTCATTGGAACAAGTGCCTGGAAAATGCACTGGACTTGTTCAACCTCTTGATGTTTATTTGTTGCGCCCATACAAGAATGTTGTCAAGCATATTACAGAGATATCTCTCATCCTAGCACCAGTTAAAATATATGCACTTGTTCACTTCCAGTTTTCCGCTTCTCGCTTCAATTCATTAATCAAATATGCTTTTTTACAAGTGTGGATATATAGATGAAGCGTCTACTCCGTTCATGACTTCTATGCAGTAGTCTTTTGATAGTACTGGTGAGACTATGCCGCTTGTGACACGCTGTTATGCGATATGCTCATTGTCCAACTTCTAATTGTTACTATCGTGCCGTAACTGATTTACACTCTTGCAAACCGTAAACTAAAGACATGCAAAATACCTTCAATAACTCATATTTAGATATGACAGTGTATTGCTACATGATTTTTGAAACCTCATAAGTCTTAAACGCATGAACGTAAGCCAAAACGGATGTCAGTTTAGGAGTTGACTATCTGCCTACATCATTAAACAACTCAACTTACACCCTGTACACCTCAGCACCTAAATAGAAGAACAAGCCTTCATTATTCCTGAAAGTTTTATAATCATATTAAATTTGCTATTTTAAATATTCTTTTTTAATTCATGGAGTACTGTATTT
>JAGDQP010040073.1:0-17441 GCA_022664845.1 Lepisma saccharinum | reverse complement strand
TTTCCCACTGAATCGTCGTACATTTAATAACTTGAATGAAGCAAACAAAGATTTAGAATTTGACATCACTTCCGGCGATGGGTTTGTGCACCCACACTACGGTTATTTATACATCAAATATGAAGTTATTGGAAGAGATGCTGGAGGAACTTTTACTTCAAGATCAAATATTAAATTAATAGATAATTTTGTTCCATATTTGCTTTCGCAGGTAGAGGTAAGCAAACATGGTACTGTTATTGATAGAATAGATTATCCAGGAATCACTTCAACTGCTATTGCCACATGTCGATTATCAAAGCCTGAGCTCGAATATTTTAAGTCAGGTGGATTAATAACTGATGCGAAACTTCCACGGAAAGAGAATACAGTGTTGTTTCCATTACGTTTGCTGTTTGGTTCCTTTAGTGATTATAAGGAAATTATGTGGAAGAGCGGGCTTCGAATAACATTTAAAAGAAGTGCAAATAATGATGTTTATTTTATCGCTTGAAAACAAAGAAAGTAGATGGTACTCTAGATGATGCTACATTAGCTCATGTTGCTAAATTAGTGATTACTTCAATGGAGCCAATTGTCGAATACGAGAAAAATTATTCGATGAAATTAAAAGCAGATATACTTCGACAACCTCAAATACCAATTGAATTTCTCACGTATCAAAGTATTCAACGACATGTTTCAGGTTCTTATTTCGAATTTGATGTAACAACACAGTTTAACTCACTGCAGTTCGATATGCCTGATTTTGTAATAGTTCTTTTCCAAACTAATCGTGATGATAATACTCAGGAGAAAGACGTTAGTAAGTTTGATACATGTAAGATTAAGAATATTTATTTTAAAAATGCTCGTAACGAAATCTTCCCTCGTGAGAACTTAAACCTGGATATTACGAAAGCAGATTATCTTAAAATGTATGATAGTTACACTGCTTTTAAACGTGTAACACAGAAAAATACTGATATGTTTTATTCCCCAAAAGAGTTTATAGAAAATCGTCCAATGTATGTCATTAATACAAGTAAACGCAAACAAGTTGTTATTAACGAACGAACCAATATTAAAATTATAATGGATTTTGAAGAAACATTCCCCGAAAAAACTTATTGTACAGTAATACTTATAGTTCAAACTTCATACATTTATGATGTGAAAAACGAAAGAGTGATAGAACAATTTTAATGAACATGTTTTCTGCAAGTTAGAGTTTTCAAGAGAGAAACAAAAAACTTGTTACATTGCATGTAAAACTAGAATTCACTCTTTCATGGATATCACAGATACAAAAAAGGAAAGAGAGATCAAAAATATGCAACTGAGAATCTTTAATACACCCACACATAATATGATTTTCACATAAAATTCACATTAATAGAAACTTTCGGTGTTGCACACGCAACGAAGTATTATCATGAAAGGCAAAGCAAATTCATACAGAATATGGATTTTATAACAAGAGAGAAAGCTAATAACACAATTTGATGTTATTTTTTAAAACTTCACCGCTTTTTTACAGCAATAAACAAGTTCATCGAAGCAGCAACAAATTTTCACGAGCATGTCTCATGTTAAATATACCATTACAGTATTCACCTGATGCAAAGCGGCTGTTGAAGTACTTCTGATTGCGCCCGTATAGGAAAACTAACAATTCATTACTTAGTTATAACACTATTCAATAAGTTAGCAATCATATCAATAGATTAACACACAGTAAGTTAGCAATAATGTTAATGAATGATGGTAATAGCAGCAATTAGCTGTGATATTAACTGATGATGGTAGAGAGGTGAGGAATTCCGATAGTTCACAAGAAAAATCAATAGATGGCGGTAGAGTAGCAGAGAAAAAAATTCATTAAATCCTACACAGATGGCGGTAGAGAGGTGTTGGTAGTTCACAAAAAATCAATAGATGGCGGTAGATGGAGGTAAAAGACATCTCAGTAGCCGGAGGTGGGGGCCAATCTCCTATCTTGCTAATGTTAAAATGCGGCGTTAAATCCTTATTTTTAAGATACTGACCTTGCACCTTGCACCATGTTTCAATTTAAACAAATACTGTGTTGATTGAATGTGTATCTTGAAGGTTGGAGGGTATGTATTTCCTTCAGGAAGGGACTAGGAAGCTCTAGTGTCTTTTTTATCTTTCTGTGCATGAATCTTTACATGACTTAAAGGAAAGTTCATGTAAAGATTCCAGACCAAGTAAGTACCAGTGCTCTTGTTCTTGATGATATAATCCATCCCCAATCAGAATCTACTGAGAAATCCAAAGGAACTTATATTGTGTAAAATTTCAGACCTCATTAAATAATGGCCGGTCGAGCGGTCTGCGGCGCTAGGCCTTCGGCTCGAGGGTCCCGGGTTCGAGTCCCGGCAGGGCCATGGGTGTGGATTTTCACAGCTAAAGGCAAATCGTGACGGGCCGAAGTCCAAAGTTCCTAGACTGGCCCATATAAAAATAAAGTTTATCATTAAATAATGTTACGGTAAAAGAAAGTTCGTTGTGAAGGAAGAAACCCTTGATGCTGAAATTGTATGGGCCATGAAGTTGGTAGGAAGCCATGCTGCTACGTTCAGTTTTCAAAGCGGTTTGGCTGACATTGTTAAGCCCGTGCTATTGTCCAACAGTGCACTATGGCTCCAACCAAAGCTTCATCAGTAATCGTTCACGGACTTCCGCTGTACTTCTTTAATGAATTAAGTGATGTGTTACTAAGTTTTTTTTTTTTTTTCTTCAATTTCTTGACTTCTTTTCTTGTCTTCTTTTCCATTGCACAAAATCGAAGTTTCTATTAATATTTCCAGTGTGAATAGAGTGTTTAGGAAGCTCAAAAGGAGAATTAATTTCAGAAAAAAAATGTTTCAGCAATGCTCGGTTTGGGCAACGGTGGGCTTCGTTTAATCAATGGCGCATTCCAGTATGGACACAAGTCCAAGTTGGAAACTCAATCAATTTCTACGTTACATTTATTACTATTTCAAAGATCAGCCTGATCGCCGAACTGATTTTACCCTCTGCACTGCATAAACTAATCGTAAGGTTTGGCTGTGAGAGCAAATGGAGGAAGCCAAGAGAAAATTTTGGGGGTTTCAACTAATTTTTTTTTTTACATAATTTAAATATATTTTATCTATTTTGTGGCATATATTTATAACAACAAACTTCTAATTTTGTGTTTATAGATTAGAGCAATCTGTTTATCGAAGACCGGAAATAATAATAATCTGAACCGGGAAAAGTCAGGGATTTTTTTATCCAGTTTTCGTGGGAATCCTGTATATGGTGTCCATCAACTTGCTTCTGGAGTCCGACATTAGCTCTCTACGCGAGCTCAGTATTACATATATATATAAACTCTACAATCTATCTGTGCAGAACTGTACATGGATAGTCAGATACGTGAAGAAAATTAAATTGTCATATTTGCTACACTGGACACGTTCTGCTACTAGGAAATGAGTGATCCGTCGTCATGAATCATAGCATAAACTCATATGAGGCTCACGGGGCGGTTGATGTCGGAAACAATACGTTATTATGTACGTTTTGCACGGTTTCAACCGGAGCCGGAAAACCCTGTAGGAAAGGACGGAGTCATAACAGTAATTGTCCCGGGAGTTGTAAATTGTAGTACTGTTGTGATATTATAAATGAGTTAGTTGTAAATAAGTTAGACCCGTTCAAAGGGGTACACTCTTTCGTCGGGAAAGTGTTTTAACTATACTAAGGGGCTGTTAGAGGAGCTGGAGGGGGTCTAAGTGAGTTTGGGAAAAATTAATGAGAACATATTAGTGATGTATTTCTTTGTGCATGTGCTGGATAGATGAATGGTACTGTGTAACTCAAACTTCTAAGTTAATGTTTGCAAGTTAGTAGCGTGGATAAGCCTTATATCACTTACCTATTTGCGTCTGCAATGGATTTTTCCTTAAGCCCCTCGTACACGATTCAATAAAGCTTGAACAAGAGCGTTGAACAAGCAATTGTATGAAAATGGCGTCACGAGTCAGAGACTCCACACAGGAAATCTCTTGAATTCAAGTCTTCTCATCCAATTCGTCCTATTTAAAACCTGTCCTATTTTCATTGAATTCAACGCAGTGATCTACCAATCACATCGCTGGTGACTTGAACACAAGACAACTGTGCTTCCGGAATGCTAAAAATTAAAATGTGAACATGGAGCAGGGAATTTTTAAGCCCTTGTTTTTATGATGCGAAATAAAGATATTATCAGAAAATCAAAATAAAATTAAATTAAGTATCGCTACAAGAAATTCCATCGCATCTTGCTGAGGTAAAGTGTACCTGATGTTTCTTCTGTAGTTTTTGTACAATCACTATTGCAATAACCGTCAATATATTCCTCATTGTATAAGCTTAAGCGAATTATGAGCGAAATTATGCCACGAATTTTTAGGTTTTATGAGCGACATTTTCCAGTCCCTAGCCATTAAAATCCATGCCCCTGCTTGGAATCGAACCCGGGACCTTCGAGTAATTAGCCTAACACCGTAGACCGCATGGCTACCCGGCCGGCTAGGTGCTCGTGATCTGTGATACATAAGACTCGTCAATATCTCTATACGTGAACATGCTGGCATTAATTTTAAAATTGAGCACAATTTACATCACCCAAATATTTACATAAAACTTAATGAATCCACACCATTCGTATTTTTCTAACAAAAGTCTTTGGTTGTTTATTCTTGGTTTTGATTGTTCAGCTCATGTTACGGTAAGGTAGGGTTGCCAGGTTTTTAGAATGTCAATACGGGACAGGTCATGACAGTTAACTCAAGGAAATTTCATCATCGTGATTGCTATGCAAATCTCGAAACACCAAGAAGCAAGAGAAGAAAGAAAGAAAAAGAAACTCAAATACATGATCGAATTTTAAGCACATAAATTATTATAATTAAATGTACTTCTACTACGTATTTAAATTTGCATACATTATTTACTTCTGTTCTTTTTCTTTACCTTAAAACCCGTAATATTTTAAATCACTTTTAGCACTTCCAGGGCCGTAGCCAAGGGGAGGGCACCCTGGTACGTGCTCCCCATTAAGACTCAAGCTATTCTTTATTTGCCGGGCACATAGCATCTTTTCAAACTATTCATTAGTATCTCGAAACAATCCTACATTAATATGTACAGAATTTTTACATATTTCTGTTGATTATTAATAAAATATACACAACTTTCACTCTCTACTCTCTTTATTTATCAACTTTAAAAATATTCAAATCTTTTCTTTAAAGTGAGCTGTAGGCAGTGCGAATTTGTCCTCCTTTCTTGTCTTTTGTCCCGAGATGGAAGTCATAGTAATGGCTGGTATTCAATTCTAGTAGTAGGCTCCTTCTTCACAACTATATTGTGTGCCGGGATGTCGGAACAAGGAGTCTTTGCCCACTAACCATTTGCAAGCAAGTCAATCTTATATATTAAATATGTAAATAACAAAGTTATTTTGACTTTGCTCCCCCAATCAACAAACTACTCTCTATGTGGTGAGAAACTACTACCTATGATGATGATGTGGTAATAGTAAATATGGTGAAAGCAGAATTCAAATTGTGGCAAAATAAGTGAAAAAATGTGCCTGCAAATGAATGTCCTCGTAGAGCTGTTGATGGTTTGATTCATTGTTCAGAAGAATTGTACCCGAATATCTACAAACTATTGCAGATTCTTGTGATTTATACCTATAACAACGGGTACACCTGAACGTTGCTTCTCAAGTTTGAGGATAATGTCTTCGCTCGCCTCTGACAGAGGACAGATTAAATGGTCAGACACACTTTCAGTGAACATTGACATTAAATCAACGTAGAATATGTTCTCAGTCTGCTCGCCAGAGACAAGCGTCGGCTGAAAATTGAGCTGTAAAAGTGGTCACAAAATCAAAGTTAAAGAGCAAATTAAAATAAGGTTATATATTACTGTGATTACGATTGTCGACGTATATCAGTTAGTTGCTAAGGATGGGATTGCATCTTTGCTCCCATATGTAGGTGATTATTTACTGATTTCACAAAAGTTAGTCTGCGAGAAGTGAGCACCTCTTCAGATATCCTAGATGTTGGTCTACGTACCCCAGAAACATTTAAAACAAATCTTATATTGCTCCTTAATATTTGGAAATTTAAAAAAAAAAAAGAAAATAAATTTTAGAGTAGCTCACAGTCCTTCATGGTCTGGATGTGAGGGAGAATACTTAACGTTTACATTATTCGTTTACAGTTTACCTTTGCTGTCTGACCACGAAATTTTATCAGAGAAATTTCATTCTTTTTTGGTATCTTAGGGCATATTTCATATTTGCAGGGCCGGATTTATGCATAGGCCCGGACCTAGGGGAGCACATTACATGCAAAAATTAGAATTTGCTATTTAAAATCCGAGACAAAAACAATATTTAAGAATAAAAAAACATTAAGAGAGAGCGCCAAACACTGTCACCTTTAAACTTCCTAAACCCCTCGTAAATAACTTACTTCAGGTAGCTTAAAGTTGGGTTAATTTACATTAGAAATAGTATAACAAAGATTAGAGCTTATATTAGGAACATTATTTATTCCTATTTTTGTCTTTATACGCACTAACAATCATTATTACACTCTTTTCTTTACTTCACAATGGTTCCTGGTGTCCTCAAATCTTTCAACGTTAATTTAACTCATTTCTCGATGTCATACAATTGTCATTTTGCACAGTGACGTAAGACCGGTGACAACACAATCTTCCATTGTTATTTGCATATATTTATATAATTCAAAAAGCATATATTTTTTTTTTTAATATTACGCATAAATACTACCCTGCAACGATTTGGCTTTTAACTGATTGCAGAAAACTTTAGGATTTGGGTAAAAAAAAAAAATAACTTTTTGAAGATATACTTTTCTTAAACAATTCGTACTAAAAGTAAAAAATATTTTGTTTTGAATTTATAAAGTGACTGTATATGAGCGAGCACCCCATGCTTTTCCTTTTAGTCATGCCTAAACAAAATAATTTTCTACTTTTTAGTAGGATTTGTTTAAGAAAATTATGCTTTCAATTTTTTTAGTCTATGTCACATACAGGGCGTCGCTGTCTTTTATACCTCTGCTAATGGGCAAGAGATACTTTGTGTTAAGTATGCATGAAGGCGTAATTTACGCTTTTTTTGTATATGAGGAAAACTAAAGTGTCTTATCGGGTCTGCAAAGGGTAGGTACCGTTCGTTTGAATCCTTCTGCCAATCGTCCTGACTGATATTTCCCTTTAGTTTCCTTCAGTTTTACCAGACAAATGTCAGAATGGTACCTTAGATAAGATACTGGCCGCTACCGTCCCTTACCCTATCCTGGTCTGATCCAAAGATGAATTTAAAGACCTTACAATTTTTAAAAATAGGTTAACGTCTCTTTTATAACAGAAGAAACATTTTCTCCCCAACTTGATTTTATATCTTCAGGAGATGAATATTCCCGGAGATAGTGTTTAAAATTCAAAGAGCTGCCCACGTATTCAACGTTGCTAATGAGTTTCTAGTGGCGCTATTGTCCATTCCTAGAGATTTTTTTTAACTTTGAACTTGCTAGTTCTTAGAGGCGACGTATTGGCGAGTGGACCGATATACTGACTAACAAGTACCGGTACATAGCAGTTTTCAATGATGTAAATCTACGTTTCCTTTTTCTTACATAAAGAGAAGTGGCAAAGAGGATGAATCAATAAATGCTAAATAGCGAGAACAAAATATGATGACTTTATCATTCTTTAATTTTGTATTGTGCTGTGATCGTTAAGTTTTAGATTTTTTCTTTCTAAAAACTTTCTAAAGGTATTTAGAAAATTTTAGAGTTTGTAATTGTTAAAATTGTAAATCTATCACGAAACTGCAATGTGATAGTTTGTTAGAAAAAGTAAAATCTAAGAATGGCTGAAGCGAGGATCCTTAAAGCTGCATAAAAGCAGCGAACGAAATATAATAAAAATATGAACAATATTGCAAAGAATAAAATTGAAAAATAGTTTGTATTACCTTCTTGTTCAGTGTATTAACAACAAGTAGCCTACAGTAATTTAATAAAATTGCTCATTGTATTTAATAAAATTATTTTATTGTTATGATATTATTGAAACGTAGATTTTTAAATTAACCACACAACCACAGTTAAATAATTATTATCTCGTTATTAGTATTTATGGCTAGAAGACGAAGGAGAGTCATTTGTCATAATGTGAGGGTAGGAAGGGGAAAAGGACGGAAGTGGTGAGGTTGAAGGGTGTGGGCGCTGGAAGTCATGGAGCCTAGGGCCCCTAAACGTATAAATACGGCCCTGAAAATTTGTCGAGTACCTGTTTGATTCGGGGGCTTGAGGATCCCTGATCTATAGGATAGGCATTCAATTAATATCTTAGGCTTCAAAGATAATCAAAATGTTAATCATTTTGCGAACAACTTTGATCTTTCCGTTCTTTTGCAAAGTAAATAATCAGATTAAACTTTATACAAAAGTAGAAACCAGAACTTTTAATGTCAAAATATTGGCCAGGTATGTACAAATATTAAATATTATTAATTATTTTTCTTAGTTAATCACCCGAAGAATCATGCAGCAGGCTATTAGAACTGTCTGTTCAGGTGATTCTGTAAGAACAGTTCCTTCGGAGAATATTTATGTATGAATAAAAGCGAGTTCTTACTGAACGTAAAATCAAATATAGAATATTATTATTAAAATGACAGTAGTTACTCAGCCGTTATTTTCTAGCATTCTGGACTGGAATTCGTTAATTCTTTAAGTAGCTTTTAAATTGCCTCAACACCGAAAATCTTGATTCTATAACGAGAATCAAACCCGAAACCATGCGTAGCAAGTGCAACAAGCGTATTAACTACTCGGTTAAAATGGGTCATATGCATATGAGACAGAGAGAAAGAGATTATCTGTGCCTCTCCCTTAATCAAACCATCACATTCCTGACAACTATCATCAAAATGGTAAAATTTGAATTTCTGATTATCTTAATTTGAGTTGCTGAACATGTATTCCCATCATCTTTCCATTTATTTTTAAGAATTGATAAAACTCTCAACAAATGCGTTTGAACCAGGAATGCTCAGAACAAGATATCAACAACAATATTATTTTGTACAGCATGTAAATTAACTTTAGAGAATGAAAAAAATCACCTGTTTTGAGTTCACCCCATTACCTTGATTCATGGATCCAGCATCACGTTATAAAATGACCTTAGTGATGCTGAGCGAAGCATGTAACGAAGCCAGCTAAAGAAGTTAAATCTCACCGAATTGAGTGAAATGTAGAATCTGTAAATGCATCGCTGTAATCACGACAGAAGCGAAATGTTTAAATACGGGAGAAAAGGCGTATATGCAGTTAAAACGGGACATCATTTCTCACCTCAAAATACGGGAAATCCCGTATAATACGTGACACCTGGCAACCTAGGGTAGGGAATGGTGAAGTTAGTAATATAATTCAATACGTCGTTCTCGAGGGAGCAATTCCAAATATGGTGAAAGTTATTAATAAACAATAAAATATATCTAATGTGATTTTTCTAACTTAGGCAAACCTAATGCAATGTGAAATAAGAATTGAAGCTTTCCTGAATTTCCCGAGAACATCTGTATACTAATGCAATGTACTTGTAAAATATTCAAAATGCGCATATAAAAACAACCTAATCTGACTTTTCTAATCCATCCTAACCCAACGGGGAATAATACTGCACCGAGAAGTTGCTTAGTCTAAGCTACACAGAATAAAACGCGCTGATCATAATTTTATTAATGGCGGTCTTAATAGAACGTCCTGTTGGGTGTAAAGAGAAGAAAAGCACCGAACCTGACCTTACTTAATCCTTCCTAACATACTTAATGTAATAGATATGATAATACAACAATATTTTTCGACAGGTAAAATGAAGGAAAAAGAATAGAATTTTACATATTACAACTTCTACCGCCAGTACTATTATGATCGGATGCTCAGAATAAATAATCGAATTCAAATGATGTGAATATAATTGTGTCGACTCAAATATTTCGAGATATTCCAATACTCGAATTGATCGATTAATTACATTATACTATTCGATGATATGAATAACTAAACTTGTGGTGCAATCGTGAATCATTGTTATGTGGTGGATGGAGGTGATCATATGATAAATTGTTAATCAGTGTCGAATCAGTATAAATTGAGTGAAGCAGAGGTGAGGTGATAGAGCATTTAAATGTTGTTCTGATCCTTTGTAAGAGATCGAGAAAGGACGTATTGTTTCACACCGTGTCACCACATCTCTAGTGGAAGAGGTGAGAATGAGTCATAATTGGGCTTTGTAACCATTATCCGAATTTAAAAGGCTAGTAGTTGAAAAACTTTTGTGCAAATATACATTGTCATACATTAATAATACGTTTATATTTTTATATTTACTTCGTACTTCGCATATAAATTAAAGTATGGTCTGTATGCCCTAGATAGTGTTCGGGAATGTCCCGTCACGACAGTTTTCATGTTTTGTGTTGTAGTTGTTTTATTGTTTGTTTTATTGGATTCGCTATAGCTTGCACCTTGGTGATTTTAACGACCAAATTAATTTGGGGCTTGTCTATAGCAGAGTTCGATTTGCTGGGTATTTTCCCTGGTTTGTGTGGTTTTAATCGCCGGTTGTTGATTCCGAATATTACCCCAACCAGGAATAAAATCTTTGTATTTGTATCCAAATAGGTAATAAGTTGAAACTTACCAGCAGCCACTAGTTTTAGGATTCTCTCCTTCGTAATTTATAACAAATCGAACACTGACCTTTGCAATTCAATTGGATCTTCACTACTTCAGCTTTTCTCTGGCGTCGTACATTTGCTAAACTAAGTATCTATAACAGTATACGAAGTCTGTTCGGCCTCTCTTTAGTATACGTCGGGCATTCAATTTGGAACCACAAATGGAGCAGTCACAGGTGGTGTCTGTGTGGTATCACATGTGATTTGCATTGTATAAAAAAATGAACTTTGCTTACTCTAACCGTCGTCGTCCGCTATCGCTCATTCGGCATATTGTCAGTGATTTTTGTAGCACATCAATGGTGATATGAGTAATAAGTTACTGACGTAGCGTTACCATGATTCCGATTCATGAACCTGTTACTTACTTCGTTCGGAAAATTCACGCCCAACATACGCTAAAGTTATAATAGGAACAAACTTTATATTAATTAATTCTGTTACATGGCGTTGAATGTTCTACAAATGGTGTTACTATATATATATATATATATATATACTCCCATTCAACATTGTACTTATCCGAATTACGAAAAGTAATATTTGAAGTGCCGGTATAGCGGTACTCAACGCCGTGTAACAAGTAGTAGAGAATGACCCGTGGTAAAGATAGTTAAGGCAAAAGCGGGTAATGAACACTGGAATTTTTTTCTCAGTGAGCTGATACCATTGAAGATGCATGTCATGAGTCATAGGTGTTTCTAGGTATTAATGTGAACTACAAAGCGTACTGTAAATTGCGTGAGGTGCATACCAACTAAATGTTGGTAACAATGAGAAAATATAAAAATCGCATATGATACATGCTGGGATAATTTGCACCAGTATACTTGGGGTATTAATCACCATGCTTAAGGTTTGTCTGGAGATAATAGTTTGAAATTCTGTCAATGAAGGCGCTTCAATTAGTCACTCATGGTGCCCTCTTCTGAAATTTGGCAAACTACTTAAGCTTGAGAAGAAGAGCAAAGTTCTTGTCATAGCATTCCTTTCCCAGTCATTTAAAAGACCCTTCCCCCTCCCCAACAACCCTCCTCTGTTGCGAGGGAAATCGTCGAGGGAGGGTCGTCTCGAAATATTTATTAGTTTATTACCGTCCTGTTCCTTCACAGTTCGTTTCTAGTGAAGATAGAAAAGCTGAATGTCGTTTTTTTTTTCAGGTCCTCAATCTCATACGTGTGATGCTCATTTTCAAGGGTCCTACAACGTGTGCGTATCCTAACAAAGACGGTAGCATGCCACAAGCCCACAACCACCAACTGGCAATTTGTGCATTTCAAATACCATAGCGAAATAGGTTTTGTTTTGTTCGGAAGGAAAAAAAAAAGATAAATAATGTGAACCAGAATCAGTCTTTTTGCTGAAGGAATATAGAGGAACGTTGATTGAATGAACCTGAAAAATATAGGTTTTATTGGGAAACAATACTGTTTACAGATTTATTCTTATTTTTTCGGAGAACAAAAAAAATTTTTTTTTCTTGGCTTAGATCTTTTTTGCCGCAGATATACAATTGCAAAGAAGCCATAGCTTAGACGTTGGTTCGCATTTGGAAAGTTGTGGGTTCTCGCCCAGTGGAACCCTTCCTGAAATTTCTCCTGGTTTCTCTGTCGCATCAGGTAAATGATGGGATGGTAATAAAATGTAAAGGTATCCCCTTTGCAATGGGCACGCACTGTGAGTGACACGTGGAGTGTGTGGAGGTAGCGCTTTATTTATTCTAGACCTGCGGCACGAGTTGGGGTGGTCAGTCCCGCACTCGTCCGTCTTTACCTCCCAAGGTGCCCAGGAATACCAAGGACGCTCTGGTACTGTTTGATAGGAGGCTGAGTGCATCTCAGAGCACCAGGCATGGGAGCACAGTAGAAAAGTCTCCAGCGTCCTGCCCAGGAATTGAACCCTAACCGCCTGATTCATAGTCTGAGGTACGGCGACTCCAAATGATGGTACCTTCAAAAAGGCCATTTTATTTTCATAAGAACAAAACCAGGTAATAAATAGTAACAACATATTGCACGAAAAACAGAGCCTCCTTATCCTCATTTGGTGCCCCCATCCCTCTTTGCTCTCTCCTACTTAATTGCATTAATCTACAAAAATCCACCGTAAATTTGACTTTTTACTACCAGAGTTGACATACTCGTGGAATAGCTCTAATATGGGTTTAAAAATTTCAACTTTTTTTAAAACCCCAGACGCAATAGTGGTATCTTACCTAGAGTTTGTAATTAAGTCAATTGGTTTATTTATATCATAATGTGCAAAAGCAGTATTTATAAATTAAACATAAAATAATTCACAGATGTGAGTGCGTGACGTTGTTTTTGTTTTTATACGCTTATTATATATAATCTAGTATTTTATTAAATAAAAATAAAACGTGACACAACCTTTTATGTGGTATATTATACAATTTTGTTGGGCCCATACTTTCAGAGAATTTGGGGAAATGAATGTCAGTGTGTAAGTGTCGGTTGCAAAATTGTCAGTGATTGACGGAAAATTTAACATTAAATAATATATAGTACTATGCATATTGTTTAGTGTTATTTTACCGAGAACGTGATCTGCAAAATCCTGACAGCTGCTAATGTTATAATGAAATTGTTTTACCATGAAAACTATGCTTTCCTCTGATGTTGTAATTTTCTACCTACTATGTACAACCAATAGCATAAATTTTTAGCCTGGTATTCGTATTTCTGCTTCAAAATTATCGTTTATAACTTGTGTTAATTCAACATCTGCCAACAATGGAGGTTTGTGGTTCAATCCCAGAGGGCGACCATCCTCACTGGGGTTTTCCCAGGAATTTTAGGCAAATGCCGTAATGGTACCTTCAACTTAGGCCCTGGCTGACACCTTCTCGCATCATATCCCCTCCTCTATCGCGAAAGTAAATCATCCGAAGACATCCCCAAGAACTTTTCACCCAATACATAGGCTTTTAATTGAAAATAATAATAATATATAACATGGACCGATGTGTGTTTGAGTTTTCATAATCGACAAATCAAAATTAATTTTGACTGTATTAATTAGAGTACTATATACATAATTCAATTTCTCCAATTGCTTGCTTCAATTGTTAATTTTCTGTCATTTCGAGGGTCCACAAGCTCCGGGAGAATACAATGCATATAAAATGCCTGTAGTTTCGGAAATATCGTTGATTCCCAAAGTGAATCGTCTCTCAATCCTGGTAACGGCTATATCTTTCGGTGTCCATACCACAAAATCACACCATTTTCTGCCCGTAACTTGTAATTGTCCTTGAACTTGATAAAAATAGTTGTGACTCTTCTGCAATACAAATTTTTCGTTTGCACCATCATACCACAAGTAAAATGGCTGTAGCAGTTCTGCTGCTTCAAGTGGAGATAACTTCTGTGCGTTTATTGGACATTTCACTTCCAACAGCCCATCGTCATCTACAAGAGCGTCTGGACTGGCTCCTAACCAACTGTGATCTTCGTGCACCCAGAAACCACTTCGGTCCACTTTCCTTGAGGGGTATCTCTTCTTGTAATCTTCGATAGCACTTTTTTCATTGTCAGTTCCATATTGTGTATATTTGTTTCTTACTTGCTTTTTGTACAATAATCGGTGGACGAGTTTATGGCATTTCGTAGACGCTTTTCTCTTTACCACTTCCCCGAAGTTATTAGCGGTAACACGCTTCCTCCTTTCATCATGCCACAAGACGTCATCGGATTGACAACGTGTAGAGTCCTGCAAATCTCTTATTTGTTGTTTTGTTAGTCGAAGACTATCCAAAAATTTATTGCACTGATCCTTAAGATTGTCCATCGATAAGTCAAGTTTAGTGGCTTTGGGTCCATAATTACAGTCATCATTTTATGAATACATTCTTGCAAAGCCGAACTCTAATTTTCTTCGTTTTGTTTGCGTTCTACTGAGAATTTGCCCATCTTTTCTCTTGCTTTGGAGATTTCGTCTTCCCTGTTCGGCAATTTTTTTCATTACCACATTAGGACTTCTTTGTGTGATAGTTCGTTTAACTGGAACTTGCCATCCTGGTCCAAAAGAGTAATTTAGTGCAGCCGCTGTGCATCTATGATTGTAGGATTCCCTGAACGAGCGATTTATCTGTTTCCCACCTATCATTTTATTTATTAAATGCATATACATTTCTGCTGCGTTTGTAGTCACAGCTTCAATGAGTCGGTCAGCCTTCTTCATTAGAATGTTAGCACAATTCACTATTGGGTTTTTCATGTTCCTGGATACGGGATCTTCTGCGATCATAAGGGACTCTTTGTTAAATTCTCCTGCTTTCTTACAGTTTTCCAAACAGTTTCTGTGGTCACCTAAACAGTGGTGGAATACTAGAGGTATTTGTTTTTGGAGCTCTGAAGCAGAGCTTTCATTCTTTTTACTTGTCATAATAATACTTCGAAGACTTTTAGAAATATGTTCTATGACATTTTTATTTAGATGTTTCTTATAGTTGGACTCTTCTCTTAGCGTGTGTAATGCTTTCGTCACATTTTTAACGGCATGATTGGCACACTCGAATTTGACAGCATCTCTTCCATAGTATCGAACATGTTCAAATATTGCAGCTTCAACGCTTGAATCCCCATCCCCAACAGATTCTTTATACATTAATCCATGCATTTCTCTGCTTCTGTTGAAGCCCTCGACAATTATGTCTGCTTCCATAGCACTTGAACTCCCAGACCAGTTTTTGGCGCATTTATGCTCGGGTATACTTTTATTTGCATAGGCTGCTCTAGCGCATGTATAACAATACTTATTACGCACACCTAAAAATAAAATTTTCTTTGTGTAGTAACCCACTATAACCGCGCAACCAGATAAAGCACTATAACGATGACCGTGGGAACGTTGTGACCAACCTCCATCAACTATTACTCTTGTATATGGTTCACCTCGAAGTAAGCGTCCGGATTTCAAAGCAAGTTCTCTTTCTTCTCTTCCATTTTCTTTTAATTGTTCCGTAAGCACACTCTCCCATACCTTGCCTAATAGTTTTTCTTTTTTCATAAAGGTTTTCGCACTCATACATGGTACTTTCATAGTTGCTAGAAGCTCTTGCAAAGGATTATGTCCTATACCAACAGATATAGAGGCCCAGACTGCTTCATCAATCATCATTTATATCTAACTGTGTTCGAGGCACTGATTGTACGTACATTTTTAGTTGTTTCCCCTTCATCTTTTTCGGTGGTGGTCGCCATGTTATACGTTGTATCACAAGATGAACACTTGTAATGCAGTATTGATTTCAACCCAATTTTTCTTTCTTTGACACATTTCATGATTCCTGGTGAACTAATATTTCTACATGTTGTCTTATGTTCTGACACCTTCCTAACTTCCGTTATTACGTGTGCGAGATCAACCAGGCTTCGGCCTTGGATAATATTTCGAATTGCTGTATCTGTGCTGTCTTCTGCTGCTTCAGTAACAAGGGGCACTTCTATATCTTCAGATTCTTCTGAAGCATGATCATAAGCAACTGTTAGTTTACTGCAATCTACCACATTATTTTCTTGTACTGTTTGTAGAATATTTTCGTTTTCGTATGCTATGTTAATAGCTGTACAGGCTGTCGTTTTATTTTGTTTTTGAAGAACTGAATACGTTCGTACAGGTATGTGAACCTGGAAATCTTCATAATCTTCTATTTGTGTCCCAGTTGATTCTAATTCTTCTATCGTACCTGATGCCGACGTAGTCTTGAATTTCTCCACAGACGAATTCCGAGAAGTCGCACATACGTATGTTCCCCTGTTCTTGGTGTTGAAAACAATCTGTTGCTTGCTGTTCATTTGTCGTAATTGAATTCCCTACATCGAGTGTTGACATTGTACAACTTGATGAACCCACTGGTGGAGCTGTTGTTTCATTAGAATTATTTTATTTTGTTGAATTTCTGTAATAATAATAATAATAATAATAATAATAATAATAATAATAATAATAATAATGAAAACAATATACGTCTACTAACATATACAGTATACTAACATACAAGAAATCAATCTCCCAAATTGCGAACTTTGACTTAATACTGTGAAGGTAAACGGAAGATGTTCCGTTATTTTGGCCGAATTTTTAGATGAGGATACCATGCTTCAAACTCGCAATGATGATTGGTGTAATGTCCTTTGCAGGTCTATGACAAAGTCACTGGGCAAAATGAACCTATGGTGGTTCGCCATTGCTTTCCATAGGATGAAGGTACTGTGATGATTGGATACAGTATAAACTTGACTAGGACTACGTACGTTCTTAACCGAGATTCGTCGATTACCAAGAGACGAGCGCAATTTCGCATCCATTAGGGACAATGAGTTGAGAAAGAGACGATAATGGAAAAGTGCAAAAGTTTTGCCCGAGTGCCTCCCCCTTCAATTGAAGACCTGAATTGCAAAGCATCACAAGTCCAGCGGAGTATTTTTTTCAGGAATAGAAAACAGTCCAAGGTCTTGGTATGTTATCCTACTGAGCTGAAATTTATTTTGTATTAAAAGGTGTTTCTCTGGTGGGATTTCGATGTAATATTTACTCAAGTGGATAGTCCTTGAAACATAGATACAGACGAACAGAAAACATGCAAATACGAAAA